>MU682445.1:12976-47559 GCA_026770625.1 Nicotiana glauca
AAATCTTTCCTTTCCAATCTCTTCTAAATAGCCTTGAAAATCTTTGAAGCCTGTTGAATGTGTGTAAGATAGAGACACGCGATTTTCGTGTCTCTATGTGATGAAGGTCCGATAATTTCAAGGTGAATGGGCAGGCGGGTCGGGTTCAGGGCATGGGTTGGGTTTAGCAGTGGGTTGGGCTCATTTAATTTCAATTGTTTTTGGGGTGGCCCAATATTAAAACCAACCTTTTCTTTTATTTTTTTCCTTTTTCTTTTTTTCTTTAATTAATTAAAAATCCAAACTAAAATTTTAAATTAATTCAAATTGTAAAATTAAGCCATTTAGCTAACTATAATATTTATAAAAATTAATTGATCCTAAATCAAAGAAAAAATTTAATAATCCAAGAATTTAAAGCTAAGAATGTAAAAATGAGTTATTTTTGTGATTTTCATTTTTTAATAAAGCAACTAACTAAGTATCCTAAAATGTGAACAAAATCTAAATGCCATGCATGGTGTTTTTGATTTTTAATGAAAATAAAATATGCACACTAATGCAAATAATTAGCAAAATTCTATGAAAAATCCTATAAAATTGCAAAAATTGGAAAAATTATTTTCTGATATTTTATGGGAGTAATTCATATATAGGGCAAAAATCACGTGCTCACAGCGGGCAAGTTGAAGTGTCCAACATGGAGATTAAAAGTGTCTTTACAAAGACAGTGAATGCAACAAGGACTGATTGGGCAAAGAAGTTGGATGATGCATTGTGGGAATATCGCACAACCTTCAAAACCCCAATTGGTATGTCACCGTACGAATTGATGTTTGGAAAGGCATGCAACCTCCCGATTGAGCTTGAGCATAAAGCAATTTGGGCATTGCGGCAGTTGAACTTGGACATAGAGACAACATGCACTAACAGAGTCACTGGGTTACATGAGCTCAAGGAATTCAGGTTCCAGGCATTTGAGAGTGCTAGATTATACAAAGAAAGGATAAAAGTAATGCATGATAGGCACATCTTGGATCATAGCTTCAAATCCGGAGATCTAGTGTTGTTATACAACTCGAGATACGGGTAAGTTGAAGTCCTGATGGTCAAGACCCTTCAGAGTGGTGTAAATGTTCTTAAGATGAGCTGTAGAGATTGAATCAGAAGATGGGACAAATAAGTTCACAGTGAATGGGCAACGGTTGAAACATTACCTTGGAATGGCCGAAGAAAAAGGGGATAGAGTGGTAATAACTTTGGAAGAGCCCCAGTATACGAATGATGAGTGATGATCAAGCCTGCATCGTGTCGCGACGTTAAATCAGGCGCTATATGGGAGGCAACCCACGAATGTTGTTGTTAGTACTTTCGTGCATCTTGTTATAAAAAAAAGAACGCCAGCATCGCGACCGCGGTAGGACCGCGGTGACAGGCAAACATTCTGTCTCAGCTTTGTAAACCCACCGCGACCGCGGTGGGACTGCGGTAAACCATAGTAAAGCGTAACCATTCTGCCTCAGTTTTTTCTAAACCCACAGCAACGGGTACTAGGTATTTTTTTTTACTTTTTCCTCTTCTTTTAATCTTATAACATATAATTAAACACTACATTCCCCACCATAACTCACCCATTTTTCCCCCTTCTAATTCTTCATCTCTCTCTCTCCAAACCCTAACCCCCAAATCCCTTCTTCTTTTCCTTCTTCTTCACTCATACTAACCCCTCCCTCCCATCTCCATTCTTCTCACCCATTCTTCAACTAAGGTATGTTACTCGCTTCTTCCCTCTCGTTTCTTTTGTATTGTGTTGTAGTTTATGTTAGTTTCATGATTGTGATGGGTTGTAATTGTTGGTAGATTTGTGTTAGTTCTTCTTGTTTTTCTGTTAAATTTCATTTTTTTAGAATGCTTGGTGAATGGGTTGTGTATTTAATGTGGAAGAAAGGTGTTTGTTGGTAGGTGATTGAATAAAGTAAGTGTGGGGTGTGATGGTGTAGTGGTATATTGTATTTGGGGAGGATTTCATGTCAAATTACGGGCTATATGTATGCAGAGTTTGTCTTGCCCACAAGGTGTTTGGGGAATTGCCCCAATGGAGTTATAAGGGCTAATGTGACATGGTTGTGGTGAAGTCTGAGTAACCAACCATAGTCGCACATTTCACGCCCTCACTAATAGGCTTTTCTCTATTGACAGGTACAATGAGCTCATCTAGGAAGAGACGCAAAATCGGATCCTCCGCTAGTTGACCGGGAAGCTCCTCACGAGCTAGGGGCCAAGCTAGTGCACCACAGTTTGACATCACTAGGTTTGTCTCCAAACCGGCGAAGGACAGATACAATGCCAAGGCATATAAGAAATTGCTCCATGAGGTGCACATTGACCAACAAGCCATAGAGGTGGAATGCCCAAATATCTTCAATGAGTTGCGGAGGTGTCAACTGGACATCTTCTTTGAAGCACCGGAGGAGGCCAATGTTCAGATGGTTAGGGAGTTTTATGCGAACTGCCCGGAATATGAGAATGGAGTTGTTACTGTTCGCAATACAAGGGTTAATGCGTCAGTCGAGGCCATACGTAGGGTGTACCGACTGCCAGTGTTCAGAGGAGAATCTGATGATTATCGTATATTTAGCCAAACACGTGCCTTGTGGGGAACTCTTCTTGAGGTTATCTGTATGCAAGATAGAGAACACATATGGATAAAGCCCAGGATCACACTTAACTCCCAATCCCTCAACTAGGAGGCCAAGCGTTGGCTCACCATTATCAACCGTCGGCTGTTGCCCTCAAGGAATACGACCGATGTTAATCTACCACGGGCATCCACAATCTACTATTTCATGGCTCACAGGGACTTTGATGTAGCCCAGCTCCTCTATGAGGAGATGTTTATTAGATCACTGAAGTTACTCAAAGGCCTCTACTACCCTTCTCTAGTTACCAGGTTGTGTCGGATTGCTAGGGTACCTGAAGACCCTATAGTTGATGGGAAACTGCCACTGAAAGCCCCGTTCCTGGCAAGAAAAATCATAATTGGTATAGAGCTGGTGGTGAATGTTGATGAATCGGATGATGACACTGATGATGCTGCTGCTAAGGCAGCTGAGGCCCCATCGCCTGCGAGAGTTGAAGAGGCAGGCCCATCACAACCCCGCTGTAGTATACGCCTGACAGCTTTGGAGCAGGAGATGGCTGGGTTGCGTACCTCAGTCACTGATTTGGGTGCCCGGGTAGATGCGGTGGCGGAACGACAGGTGAAGTCGAAAAAGAAATTCTTAGGCTGGTTGACAACTCTGGGTTGTGCTTGCAATGTGAACCCAGACACCGTCTCTGATCAGGAGTAATCCTTCAGGGTAGTTCCTTTACCTTACCGTTCTTTAAATTTTTAAGCCATGGGGATATGTCTTCAGTTTAAGTGTAGGGTGGGGGATACTTCATTGTATGTATGTAATTGTAACAATAGACTGTTTGATTTTGTTTGCTTTGATTATTGTTGTGTTTTGAGTAATAGTCATTAGATAAGTTAAACTAGGTAAGTGACTGGTCCCGACGACGGATCTCTTTCGGTGGGGTTCTTGAGGAACTAAGTCGAAAAAACAAAATTTAATAATATGGAGACTCTTCCTGATGACGGATCCTTTAGATAATTTTCTTGAGGGAAGTTAGTCTAGAGAAAATACTAAAAAGATTTTTTATTTTTATTTTTAGGTAGTGTAGTAACTTCCCCTTGGGTTTTATTTGGGCCACGGTTCTTTTCCAAGGGTTTAACTTGAACCGGGTATAGGTAGCTTTTGTTTTTATTCTTTTTAGTTTTAGATTGGGATCAATGGGCTACGAGCTAAAATCGAAGGAAAAACCCTTAGCTTTTTACACCTGAACACAATAGACAATAGGGTGTAACGCTTAGCTTCAAGGGTTGAATCTTGTTTAAATGCCTTCAACTTGTATGTTTGTATCTAAATTGAACACTCAAAAGAGAATGTCTTGATAAACTAATCCGGAGTAAGTCATGTGCCATGTGTGCGTGAGTTTTACTGTATTCCATGATTCACATTTGATGCCTAGAACTTGCCCCGTGTGTTTGCAAAAGCAAAATAGTAGTTTCATTCAGTTTTAGAAGTGATATAGGCATTACGTTATTGAGCCAGACATATATAGTAAACCCATTTGAATGTATTACATCTTAGTTAACCCCGTTGAGCCTATAAGCATGTTTCTTTGGCAACCACATTGCGAACCTTACCCAATTATTTGAATAGCCTGTTGTTTGAACCCTTTTACCTCCCAATAACAACTTGAATAGTATTAACAATATGCAAAAGCAAAAGTACGGGGTGGTGATTTGGTTTTTGAGTGGAACCATTGAAATAAAGAAAAGTGCTGAATTTTGAAGCATAAAAGAAGAAGCACCACAAAAAAAAAAAAAAAGGAAAAAAGGTTATAAATAATTATAGTGGTTGATAAGTGGTAGCTTGTACAAATTGCACCTAATGAATGGGGGTGTTGTAAATTAATGTGGTGGAGTGTTTGGTTGGCACAAGTACGATCTTGAAGGTTAATGTAATTATATTAAAAGTGCTTAGGGAGGTTAGTCACTATATCTAAATATATCCTATCCATCCTTTAGCCTACATTACAACCAAGTGAAGTCCTATTGATATTAGACTATGTAGGCTCGATTAGTAGAGTATTACACTACGGACAAGCCTATGGTACATCTTGTGGCATGTGAATGTTCTTTTTGAGAGTGAGCGAATTCTGTCTATCTTAGTTCCTAATTATTCTAAATATCATTATATGTGGAACTACTCTCTTGTGTGATGTGAGGGCATGTGATTCACAAAGGAAAGGTAAGTCTTGGCTCTTGTATAGAGTGATTTGAGTAAGTGCGAATGTTGCATGGTACGAAAGATTTGACTCTTGAGGTAAAAGTTGTTCACAACTAGGTGCAACTTTGGTAAAATGTTCAAGGTGTGAGTCGTTAAGGGAAAAGCTTAGGAAAGGAACTTTTATGGAGTGTGGTGGATTGCTCGAGGACTAGCAATGATTTAAGTGTGGGGTATTGATATTAGGCTATATAGACGATGTTTACACCTTAATATTACCATGCTTTGTTGTTGTTTTATAGGTAAATTGCCAACAAAATACTCTAAATAGTGTTCTTTTGTTTCATAGGGAATATTCTAAGTGAAGTAGCACCACGGAGTGTTTTGGAGGCAATAATGTGAAGAAAACGCCCACTCGAGAAGTACCCGAGCACAAAGAAGCAAGAAATTGGCCTGGGCAAATTCCACCGCGACCGCGGTGGATTAAAACGTGAGGCAGAATGATCAGCTCGCACCACGGTGCACTGTTCACGCGTCAGAAAAATTTGGGACCAAAGTGTAAATTTGGGAAAACTTTTACAAAACCTTTATAAGCTTTAGAAACTCGCCCATGATTGTTTTAAGTTTGTTTTTATAATACTTTGGAGGCAAGAACAAGTGTGAGAAGATCAACCAAACATTAGAGTTTTCTATCTCCTTTTATTTCTAGCAATTTTACATTATGAACAATTTAGTAGTTTTCTCTTATTTTGTTATGAGTAGCTAAACAATTATCTAGGGTTGATGGAGCCAATTGTTGGTTGAAGTTTTGACTCAACTTGTTATAATCGAGACGTATTTCTTATATGATTATTCAACTACGTTTTGTATGGTGATTAATTGAATGAGACCTTGATTAATCATGTCTAATTACCTCATATTGCTTGAGAAAGAATATTAGGTTAGACTGTTGTTGAACAACACCACTTTTGGGTAAGTGAAGAGATTCATTACTTGAACTTAAAAGTGGGTTTAGAGATAACGAAAATTTGGTAGGATAATTTAGAGCTGCACATATTGTCAGCTAGAGTAGTTCGAGAGAATGCTCTAGTAAATTATTGTAGTTGATCGAGAGAAAATTACGATAATCCATAGCTCTCAATCCTCATAGAGTATTACGGCGAGATTATAGCGAAAGAATCAAGAACTAAAGTAGCAATTGGGGAAATCACTGCCCTAGAACTTTTTACCATTGAATTATCTTTGGTTTAGCTTATTGTTGTTTTTAATATTATTTGAAGTAGTAAACAAAAACCCAATCTTCATTGATCAAAAAAATCTTGCATCTAAAAATTGATTGAGTTGATAATAACATTGCCAAAGAGTTATAATAGATAGGTTAGTTCTCTGAGGATCCGACTCCGGACTTAAAATCGGACTATATTTGCAACGACCGCTCTATCTTTTAGAAGGCATAGTTGGGCGTGATCAAAGTACAATTTTAATTAAAGAAGTAATCCCATGATTGTTACAAATAACTGCCCTTGATTTGATCCGTTCCGAGATTTCCATCGTGATCTTCAACCATTTGCGGATATTTTGCCTTCCCGTTATTCTATTCCGCTCGAAGCTGTTCACATCCGATCTCAATCGTCGCGGACATCGATCTCGACGGGTGTATCGATCCCCGAACTCGTCATCTTGTCTCCGTGTTCAGGTGTCACGACCCGGATTTTCCACCATCAGGAGTTGTGATGGCGCCTACCGTCGGAGCTAGGCAAGCCAAGCATTTAAAACCTTTTCGGATAACATCACAACAGTAATAACAATGATAGACCGTTAAATAAGAGCGGAAGTCTTTTATAACATAAATAACTGAAAACCCAGAATGCGGAAGCTTAGCATTTCACTACCCAAGACTAGAGTCACTATCTCACGAACCACTAATGAATGCTACAAACAAGTCTAAATAGAAAAATACACAGTGTCTGTCTCGGTACAATGAAAACAAACAGAAGATATAGGAAGGGACTCTGGCCTGCGAACGCCAGCTAGGCTACCTCGTAGTCCCTGGACTGAAGTCAGCTCCCACTAAATGTGCTACTGCTGTGGTCCAAAAGCTGCTCCGGTACCGTGATCTGTGCAAAAAGCACAGAAGTGTAGCATCAGCACAACCGACCCCATGTGCTGGTAAGTGCCTGACCTAACCCCGGCGAAGTAGTGACGAGGCTAGACAGGACTACCAAATTAACCTGTGCAGTTCGACATATATATGTGCAATAAAAGGAAAGAATACCAAAATCAAACAGTTAAAAGGGAGGGAAGCATGCTATGGGGGAGTACAATCCGGATATAAAAGTCATCAACTTAAATAAGGAGCAGGGCACAACAATAATTAACAGAAACGAGAAATCCAACAATTGCACGGCATCAACCTTCGTGCTTTTACTCTCATCCTCACCCAAAGCAATCAAATAAAATGCACGGCATCACCCTTCGTGCTTTCCTCATATAACTCTCATTTCATGGCACGGAATGATCCTTCGTGCAGATATAATCAAATAATGGCACAGAATGACCCTTCGTGCATAACATAATCAATAATGGCATGGAATGTCCCTTCATGCATAATATAATCAATAATGGCACGGAATGACCCTTCGTGCATAATATAATCAACAATGGCACGAAATGTCCCTTCGTGCGAATATAATCGAACAATGGCACAGAATGACCCTTCGTGCATAATCACTCTTCCTCACCCAAACAACAATCACAACCAAACGGGCGAGGAAAATAAATAATAATAAGAAATGTCCCGGCAAGGGAAGAACACAATTAAATATCCAAATCCCGGCAAGGGAGCAATATCAACAACTTACACATCCTGGCAAGGGAGATCATCACATCTCTTTCCAATTCTTTCATTTCTTACTCGATAGTATTTTATCGTTTGAGCCAATGCTCCAAAGAATTCACAATTCATAATTAATCCTCAAACTTTTTACATTATGTAGAAAATCATTAATTAGCTTGGAAGGGTCCCAAAGTATACCAAAACAAGTACCAACAAGGCCCACGGTCATGCTAGACACCGGTGTATAGATACTCGTCACCATGCCTATACACCGTACTCGATCATTTAGCAATTAACAACTAATAATACTCTAATCCTATTCCCTCAAGCCAAAGTTAGATCAAACACTTACCTCAATTGCTCTAAAAAACCACTCAAGCCTCTAGTATAGCTTTACCCCTTGAATGCACCACAAAACCTCTCGAATCTAGTCACAAATTGCTTGAATGTATCAACAAATGCTAATTGAATCAACTTGAATGCATGAAAATGAATTTTCCAAAGTTTTACTCAAAAATTCCCAAAATGGCCCCGGGCCCACGTGGTCAAAACCCGAGGTTCGAATCAAAACCCGGTTACCCATTCCTCCACGAGTTTATATCTATGATTTATTTTGAAATCGGATCTCAAATTGAGATCCAAATTCCCAATTTTAAGAAAACCTAGGTTCTACCCAAAATCCCCATTTTCACCCATGAAAACCTTAATTTTAAGATGAAAACATGATAAATGATGTTAAAGATTGAAAAAATTAAGTGAAAATCAACTTACAAATGGATTGGAGAAGAAAGTTTTCTTGGAAAATCGCCTATGGAGTGTTTGAGTTGAAAGAATGAAGAAATGAGGTGAAAATTCGACTAAGTATGAAAAATGCAGGTCTCTGATATCGCAATTGCGAACCCCGACCAAATATGAGAATTGCGAAGTTGAGTTCGCATTTGCGAACTATGAAAGATACTGGAAGGTTCACATTTGCAAAAAACAGGTCGCATTTGCGAAGGTTCAATATCGCATTAGCGGACAAATATTCGCATTTGCGAAGGTTGAGGCTAAAGGCGGGCATCGCATTTGCGATCGATTTCTTCGCATTTGCGAAAGAAGCTGCCCAGGGGATATTTCGCATTTGCGATAAAAAGCTCGCAACTGCGAGCTCGCATTTGCGAGTGCTGGCTTCGCAATTGCGAAGCCTGCAGAACTGAAGAACACCAGGTTTTTCAACAATGAGAAATGCAATCCGATGCCTATCCAAAACTCTCCCGAGCCCTCGGGACTCCAAACCAATTATGCACACAACTTCAAAAAATATCCCGCGGACTTGCTCACGCGATCAAATCGCCAAAATAACATCATATACATAAAATCAAGCCTCAAAACACATGGTTTTCTTCTAAGTTTCATAAACTTTCAAATTTGGAACGTATAGTCCGAAACACGTCATACGACGTCCGTTTTCAACCAAACTTTACAGATAGCGCTTAACACATATTTAAGACTTGTACCGGGCGTCGGAACCAAAATACGAGTCCAATACCATCATTTTTTGATCAAATTTTATTTTTATTTTCCTTAAACATTTTCAGAAAAATAATTTCATGAAAAAATTCATTCCTCGGGCCTGGGACCTCGGAATTCGATTCCGGGCATACGCTCAAGTCCCATATTTTTCTACGGACCCTCCGAGACCGTCAAATTATGGGTCCTGGTATGTTTACCAAAAATATTGACCGAAGTCAACTTTAACCATATTAATATCAAAATTTATTATTTTTCACACAAAAATCATATTTGAGCCTTCCGGCTACACACCTGGTCTGCGCACGCAAATCGAGGCAAGTAAAAGTGAGGTTTCCAAGGCCTCGGGAGCACGGAACGAATGAGGAAATAAGGATCGTCACATCAGGTCTGATCTATTAAGAGGCTGACTCTCGATGCAGTTCTCTGATCTCGATATAATAACAAAATAGGGCAAACCCAATTTTACTCGTATACAGGGTTATGATTATTTTTATGTAAAAAGATAGTGGCCATGGTAAGACGAACAACAGGTAGTCGAAAGCATAGACTGGGGAATGAGCAAAAAGCATAATGAAAATTACTAACATGTTATGCGATTTTAACATTTTGTAGTTCGAGCAACTCAGTTTCATCTCTTTTCTTCCTAGGATAATATTTAATTGTCGTCATGGCCTTGTTAGTTGTGGGTTTGAAATATCTGTCCGTTCTTCTTTTGATAATTACGAATTAACCTAACTGATTTTATTCATATAATCTTATTATGAAAGGGAAATGTTAAAATCTAACCTTAAAATATTCGATTTGTTTTAAATTTCTTGCCATTTACCTTTCAGTCCATGAAAATTATATATCATTAATTTCGTCCCATATTTGTATCTTCCGCTAATGGTTGTCCAACTTAGATCTACCATTTTCGCGATAGAGCTATACAGACCACCAAGGGCAGATCTATGCTAGGCGAAGCGGTGTTATGTGTCACTGGATCGCCGGAAAAATTTACTAAACATTTACATATAATTAAAATACTGAAGTAGACATAGTTAAATAGAGTAAATGTGACACTATTTGACACACTAGACGTGTTGTACATTTTGTCAAGCGTCCTAAATGTTTAGGAGATGTCGTGTGTTCAAGACTAGGCAGCCCTATTTTCTGTTTTAATTTTTTTATTGCATCGTCTACTAGAAAAACATTGTGCTCGGTGGAGTTTGAACGACTAACCTATTAATGTAATTAGAGAGCATTGATCTGATATGTCAAGAGTCATGGTTAATCTAGCGTGAATAAATTATTTGGCTGATATTCCAAGTTTTTTAATCTTCCTTTTTTCCTTCATCTTCTCTTGCGGCATGAAATTGATTAAGAATGATTTGTGGAATCAAATAAATGATGATAAAATTTTGTGCAATTGTTTTGTTCTTTATATAAAAAAGTATTTAATATTATTCCTAATGAGGTTATTTTGATACATTTCTAAAACAAACAATCGCGATAAGTATTTTTTTAAATATGATATTGTTAGAGTGAATTGTTAGTCGTTCACTATGTGACACCACTTACAAAGAATTTCAGTGTACGCCATTGCAAACCACTGAAAGATCTATATTTACCTATGTATGGGCGTTTTCACCTTGTATCATGCGGTGTCACGGAACATTGATTGATCGTAAATTTTCTCTAGAAATTTATAAGAAAAATATATAGAAAATGATACCACATATCATTTTAGTGATTTATTCATTTGTTCATTTCTTCAAATTATGATACAGCTTGTATAAAATCTTGCATACGTTATCAGAATGGGTTATATATATCCCCTTTAATAATTTGAAGCATGCCACTGAAAAATTGAAAATGTTCAAATACACTTGAACAATTGTAAAGGCCCAAATATATCCTCATGTGGCTTTCAAAACTTTATTATCTTCAATGTTTAAGGTTTAATTTAATTACATTTAGTATACCAAATTACCAATTATATACCATAATTAATTAAGGGTATAATTTATTGTACGTTTTTTTACTCCTTAATTAAAGGAATCTGTATATCCCAGTATCCCCACTCATACCACGTTTCTCTCTCCTAACCCCTCAGCCCCACCCACATTTTATCCATAACCACGTTCTTTTTACCATTGTCTGAAACCAGAAAGCCAGTACTTAAAATGCAAAACACAGCAGAACAAAGGAAACATACACACTCACATATAGCACTGAATTTTGACCAGTTACTTTCGAGCAGAGTTGCGGGAATTGGTAGTAGAAGGGCCTCTCTTATGATAGTTTCCCCTTCCTACATTAGGTTTTTTGGTATTTTTCTTGTTTCCAGTATTTCCCGCCGCCGCAATTTTAGTTGTCGTCGATGAGGAATGGCTAGACCATGGTGGAATTGCATTCCAAATATCGCGTGCAATTGAAGCCACAATAGTCATTGTACTTGCAATCTCACGTATCATCTCCACCGTCTTCTTCATCTTCGTCTCTTTAACTTAGCTCCATGTGTTATTTCAATATTTATTCTTCTTAAATCATAAAGATTCGTCCAATCTCATAAATGGAATTTTCGACATAATTGCGTTTTTTGCAGAAGATTTGTAGAAGTTTTAGTCGTTTTTGATTTGTGAAAACAGAAAACAAAGCATCTACAATCATAATATAAATAATATACAATTTATCTATGAAATATCTACAAACTAGGTATATTGAATTTTAATATCCCAATTCCCATTCAATTATAGCTTAATTAGTATTTTCGACATAATTGCTTTTTTTGCAGAAGATTTTGTAGAAGTTTTAGTCGTTTTGGATTTGTGAAAACATAAAATAATGCATCTACAATCAGAATACAAATAATCTACAATTCATCTACAAAATATCTACAAACTGGGTATATTAAATCTTAATATCCCAATTCCCATTCGATTGTAATTTAATTGAGATTTTCGACATAATTGCATTTTTTGCAGAAGATTTGTAGAAGTTTTAGTCGTTTTTGGTTTGTGAAAACAGAAAACAAAGCATCTACAATTAGAATACAAATAATCTACAATTTATCTACAAAATATCTACAAACTGGGTACATTAAATTTTTATATCCCAATTCCCATTCAATTGTAGCATAATTGTGATTTTTGATATAATTGCATTTTTTCAGAAGATTTGTAGAAGTTTTAGCCGTTTTTTATTTGTGAAAACAGAAAATAAAGCATCTACAATCAGAATACAAATAATCTACAATTTATCAACAATTTCTGCAATATGTCTTCTTCTTCTTCTTCGAGTTTCAATCTGAAATTCAGTCAAAACCAAATCTAATATTCACCGAAACCTCTCAAATTGAGATATAAACTCCAAACCATATTCCCGATTATTTTCAACAACACCCAATCCAAACAAATAATGATTTTTGAAAACCAAAATTTGAATTCAAAGCTTTCAAGCTTTTTAATGGTTGTCAATGGTGGAAAATATCTGAAAGAATATTTACTTCCATAATTGTAGCGCGCCTAAATAGGAATATCTGGAAGAATATTTAGTTCCAGATTTGTAGCGCACCTAATTAGGAAGGAATCAACTCCTAATAATTAGTATTTAATAAATGATATATATTTGTGGAATAACTATGAACATGGCGGGTAAATATAAAAATATGCACATTTTTAGTAATAAGGTTTCATATATGGCATAGGAAGGAAAAAATCTCAACAACCAAATGGCGAATCTTTCCATGGTAGAAATCATTTGTGGGAGAAACTAAGGCTAGCATCCGGTCCAGCCCCGGTCCCAAACGGCCTTCGCGGTCGGGGCTTAAACGGTCCAGCTTAAACGGACCTGAGCTTCATGGGCTTTTGGGTGTAACTAGACCAGGACAGGACCGTATAGTAATGGTCCGGGGCTATGTGGCCCGGGCCCAAACGAGCCTAAATGGGCCTTGACTATTTTTTTTATAAATTTTTTATCTAAGGTAATTTCTTGAAAATTATATCGCTTATATATATATATTTTTAAATTTTTTATCTAAGGCATTTTCTTGTAAATTATACTATATAATTGTGACTTAAAATTTTTTAATTCAAATTTAAAATATAAAATATTGTAAAAAGATAATCAAAGGAATACGTTATAATTTTTATTATTATAACATTAAGAAAACATGGCCCAATCTTTCTTAGATTCCACACCCCTCAATGGAATGAGTACAACCAAGGTGCTACTACCACAATTGAGAAGAAAAAGAAACTATTCAAGATGTGCCAAAATACAAGTTACATATTAATTTTACATGGTATCTCTTACAAATTTCATAAATCCATCAAGGTTCGGAGGCATTTCCGTTGGTCGTGGTGGAAAGAAGCTTGCTCATCTCCGCTTCCGGGCGAAGCTGCTTCCTCCGCAAGTTCAGCTAGCATTTCTTCGTAAGCTTCGTCTACCTCTAGTTGTGATTCAGCAAGCCCAAAATTTCTTCGTTCCGAATGGATCCAATCTCTAAAAAGTACTGATTTTTCCAAACTCTCCCTCATAGACACTCTATAATCACCGAGTTCTAGTCTTGATAGACTGACAGCGCTCTCTGATGCCACTGTTGAAGCTTGAATGGTTAAAATATCTCGGGCCATACTTGAAAGGACCTGAAAGTATTTTTTTGGCCTTCCACCATTCTAAAAGATTAAATGAGCCGTCGGTATTCTCCTGCTCAAGTCCCTGTGACAAATAAATTTCAAGCTCTTTTAGTTGTGAACAATCACTAGTGGTACAACCTTGAGAACCCTGAACTCGGTCCAAGAAGTAAGTGCTCTTACTCATGCAGTTCTTTTAGATGATTGAGAACTAGAAGAAGAAGGAGTTGGAATATCTGGTCTAGCATTATCTAGTGCAATTTGATAAGCACTATAAATAGTTAGAGCGTTTATTTTAATTAAGGCTTGTGTGTCCGAAAGTGTAGAGAACTCCTCAGGTGCAAGTGCTAAACCATTATAAATAGATTGATACCAATATTGAGGACCACCTAATTTCATAATAGGATTTACAAGGCAACAATACCATAAATAGGGGAAATAGGAAAAAATATTTTTTAAATTTCTTTCTCATAGAATCAATAGCTACTTTATAAATTTCCCACCCTCTGAAAAATGAGCAAACAAATTTGCAAGATCTGCAAGATAAACTAAACAGTTCGAAATAGTAGGATAATATTGCCCCGAAAATTCATTTGTAGCAACATGAAAGCTTTCTAAAAAATCTACAATCATTTTAACATTAGCCCGCGGAAAGCTTTCTAAAAAATCTACAATCATTTTAACATTAGCCCAATCCGCATTTGTGAGGTGCTCATCATCATCACTTACATAAGCATTAAACGTTGAATTTATGGGGTTTCTATATTCATATGCGACAACTAAACTTTCATACATGTAATTCCATATAGTTGGACAAGCTTTAGGAACCTTTCTTTCTCTTAGGCCAAATTCATCGCATCTTTTAAAATATTTCTCTAAGTCTACTTTTACAGTTTGAATAAAAAAGCCAGTTAAGAGCCATTTTAACCTTTTCAATTTTAACATTTAAATTCTCATACCATTACCCACAATTAAATGGTAAATATGACAAATACATCTAACATGAAAAATGTTACTAAATACAGGATTTAGTATAGTGGTAAGAAAGGCTGCAACGTTAGTGTTAGTAGCATTATCCATTGAAATTGATATTATTTTATCACTAATATAAAAATATCTACAAATATCCGTAACAGTGCTAGAAATAAACTGCCTTGTGTGACGTGAATTAATTATTCTATAAGCAATAATACGCTTTTGCATTATCCATTCCTCATCAATCCAATGACTTGTAACTGTAAGATAGTCACACTCATTACTACTTCTACCAATATCAGTGGTAATAGCAACACGATAATTAATGAGTAAATAAATAGCACAAATATTATTCATGTTTATTTTTGTATTTATAAATATCGCTCATTACAGTTGTGCAAGGACATCCTTTATAAGTGGGATTAAAAACTTTTCTAATATAATGCACAAAGTGGGGGTTAGACGGAAAACTGTAGGGTAAACACATAACAATAACCATTTTTGCCAATTCTTTCCTATCTTTTCTTGGGTCATAATATAAAATACCACTGGTAACAATGTTAATTCCCAATTGATATTGATTTGACCCAGTACTAGGGTCAGGCTGACTAGTTGGACTCCCCCGCCGCAACTTTCATTTGAAAAAAATTTAGCTTTATCTTGAGGGTGTATCATTATGTGCCTCCTCAAACTTCCCCTCCCTCCCCCCTTTCAACATAGTTAAAGGCTAACTCGTTGCCACAAGTTTTACACTTAGCTTTATTTTTTTCTCTTATTTGAATAAAAAATGGCCAAACAAGAGATGTTTCTGCCCGTTTAGAAGGTTGTCTAGAAAAAGTAGGGCTAGTAACAGGGGGTCAATCGGGGCATCATTTGGATTAGTTGGGTTAACTTGAGTAATAGGACTAGTGGGTGTATCATCATCCGATTGCATTTCATCTAAATCTATTTCCTGCTCATCTTCTTCATCTATAGTTGCATTACCATAAAGGTTGTTCATATATTCATCATCTAAGCGTTCACCACAACCAACATTATGCACATATTGACTCTCCGTAAATTGTAATAGTATTATCACTATCAAGAATATGAGCAGGCGGAGTGAGGGTATGGGGTTTGGGTAGGGGAGGACGAGGAATTAGAGGAGGAATAGATTTGCCACTAAATTTACCACTCTTGAATTTTTCCTTATTTTTACTAAATATTTTTTAAGGAACATGCCATCTTTATTATAATTATACAAAGTAATTAAATAAAATAAATATAATATAATATTAAAATTAAAGAGTTGGAATGAGTTCACCGAATCGACGAACAACTTGTTGAAATTAGTTATCGTTGAAGACTTGAATACTTCAATTCACCAACTTCACAAATTTTCGCACAAGTTGCAACAACAAAGTAACCAATTTTGGAAGAAAATTAGAGAGATATTGATGATTTGGTGAAGAAAAATAAAAGAATGAGGGGGTATTTATAGTTAAAAATAGGGAAGAGTATAATTATAAAAAGTTTGGGGTTAAATGGCTATTTTATAAAATACGACTATTTTGGCAGCCATAACGGCTATTTTTTAAATAGCCAACAGTCAGAATTTTAAAACAGAAATTTTTATTTTTTTTAAAATTTAGCCGTTGGGGCCGTTTAGGATAGTTTGGGACCAGTTGAACCAGCCCACTTAGGAACCGGTCCGGTCCTAACGGGCACTTTCTTTGAAGCGGCCCACGTGGGCCTCAAGCCCCCTGGTCCCGGGCTTAAACGGATAGGCACGTTTAAGCCTACTACCCATATGGGCTTGTGGGCCGGGGCCGGCCCTGGCCTAACCGGCCCACTTGCCACCCTTAGGAAAAACATACGAGATAAAAGATAATGCTATTCATGGAGCAAAAATTAAACGGAAGGCAAACGTAATACAAATTTTAAACGTTAGGAGTATATTTGGACATTTTCCCTATTAAGCAACATTGGTGGATTCAAAAATGGGATTTGTCTGTATCATATATATATATATATATATATATATATATATATATATATATACACACACACACATAAAATATCCATAAATAGCAGAAATATAATTCGCTTTCTAAGGACTATGCATAAAATATGTCACGAATACCTGGAACAAGAACTTTTTTCTTCCAAAAGAACACAGAATTGTACTGTGAATAATGGACACCGAGGACTGACTTTTCGTAAGTCAAAAAATAATTCTCTTAATTTCTCCTATTCTTGAGAAACAGAAATTTATCCTAGAAGTATAGAATGGAATATGAAATGATAATAAAATTTAGTAAAGGAAATTCCTTGTTTATCTTGAAAATGGTAATTACAATTAGCTTTGATTTTGTCGTTCTAAAAATACGTGATTTATTTTTATGCTAGTTGTTAGGCAATAGATGCTAAGTGTGAACTAGGAAAGTAAAATAAGAGTAAGGGTAAGTATCGTTATTCGAACCAAACGATAGTGGATTGGGGGGATCGGGGTCTCGAGCTGGTCTAAGCTGGGCATCGAAGTTGAGCTAGTGAACTCGACGGGAGACGATCAACGGAGGATTAACGGTCCTAAGGGCTTTGATGAAGGATCTTTATGATCAATGATTAGTAATAAATGAAGAACAATCAATGAGAACCCTCGGGGTCGAACCTCGAGCTGAGACTTGAGCCTTCTGGGGATGGTCTTACAAGTGCCATAATGACCATAAAATCAGACCCTCCGATTTTAGCCGTATACAGATAGTCCCCGCGTTTCTTAGAATGAAAGTGATTAGAAACGATCATGAATTCTTACCTACTCTATACTACCATCATGACGTCAGCCCAGTAGAGCATTAAATGCCATGACTCAAAACTGCGCAAAGGTCGCTGTCAACACGGCTATCGAGGAGTCCACGAACCGTCATTGTTTCGACTCTTCCACTTCTCAAACGTTGCCCAAATGGCTTCTATAAATACCTTAACCGTTTTGTCATTCATACTTTTATATTATCTTCAAGTTTCCAGGGCTAAGTTCACCATCTTCCACATTTATCTCCCTTCTGTGCTTGCCTCTTCATCCGCTTACTTAGAAACCTTCTTTATAGTTATGGCTAGAACCTCTAGAACGGTACATCAGAAAGAGGGCACCACTTCTTCATCTCGCCTGTACATGGGCAAACCAAAAGTACCCCCAACTGTTGAGCAATGTACTCCCGGCCAATTCGATACGGTCTTCGATTTTTCCATCAAAAATCACCCTTCTACACCGGGCCGATGTGAGCACGTGTTTCGGTACATCAGCATGGTGATCGATACGAACAAAGTGAAGAAAGATTGCCAATGGCAGGTGGCAATGCTAGTAGAGATTCCCAATCCTGTGGAAAGCATAGTAGACCACAAAGCTGGCTTCCTCAGTGTATACACATACCCTTTTACTCTGGGTCCCGTAGATTCTTCAGATCCTTCTTCCTCGTCGATAGATCCAGTGATTCTTGACGTTTGTCGTGAGTATCGAGTGACACTTGGTTAGATCTATCCTTCTTTGTAGAGGATCATTTACATGCTCCGATATTTTTCCAACCGGGTCGAGGGTATGACCTTCACCCTCAAGCACTTGGTCAGATTATATAGCCCCCGTCTCTTTCGAGGTTTAATCAAGCATCATCCTTGATCCGTGAAGACATTCTTTTCAAGCATCGATGAGGACAAAGACTGGAGGTGGATGAGCCGGTTTGTCAGAGGGAGGACCTCAGACATCATCCCGGCTAATAGGATGCCATTCCCTGAAGAATGGAATATGAAACGTAAGTGACCCTACCTCGAGCATGTTTTATTGCCCCGTTTTTTCCTTCTAAAAAATGATCTTCTTTTGATTATGCAACCACCACTTGGTATCCCAGTGCGATTCAGAACCTTTCGGGATGGATCAAATAGTTGGACTCTGCTTTCCCTTTCAGTAAGCGTGTTTGGCGTCATTTGGCCAAGATGCGGTGGCAGGCCAAGAGCCACGGTATGTTTCTCATTTCCATCTTTATCAGGTTCCTTATGAGTATCTTTTGTGATGGGGAGTTTGATACATTGTGCTTGCATAGGTCTCGAGGAAGGTGTGCCGATGAGACTGTCTCCCCATGGTGAAGAAGTTACCTTGAAACCTAGCAAGGGTAATAAGAGGAAGAAGGAGGCATTGACCGAGTCTACTAAATAAGAGAAACCTAAAGTTCGCATGCCTCGGGCCAATGTTTTGTTCTGGACTTCGGCTGCTATGGCAAGTCCCTGCATCGAAGACGAAGGTGATAATGATGATGATCGCCCTTTAGTACAAAGGGCAAGACGGGGATGCGGATGCTCCACAGACTGTTGGGTGCAAGGTCGCCGAGTCAGGGATGGTTGTTGAGGAGCAAACCTGTGATGAGGAGACCCTCGAAGAGGGTTCGGGCATAGTCCCCAAGTTTCAAGTCGGACATGGTATAGTCCGTATTGATGATCCCTTGGCTGGAGATTCCGGAGGGCTTGAACCCGAAGCTTCTCGGGGGCAAGATGAAACCCTTAGAGAAATTAATGCCCTGGGTGGCTTCAATTTGGGCACTTCGTTTTCGCCAGGGGAATCAGGGATGCACAGGACCCGAATACCACCGATGTGAGGGCCTCTCAATGAGGGGAAGATATGATCGGAGACTAATTTGCTGGCATCAATATGGATATAGACCTTGATGCCCTCGTCGTTCTCGAGGAGGCCAAGAAGCTTCAACAACAGGTATTCTCGTCATTCCATTTGTGCTTCAAGTTTTTCCCTTGTCTTCTCAAATTTTTTGTTTTTGTCATATGTTAAGAAGTTGTATGACAACACCTTTTATAAGCTCCATGATGAGCTTTCATACAGTGATAAGGAACTCGAGAAACTCACCTCGGAGATAAATAAGTAGAAGGCTTCCTCTGCCTGAAAGGAAGATGAGTTGGGTGAGCTTCGGGCAAGTCCGTAGGGGGTTCACCAGGAACGGACTAGCTTCACCGAGAAGGTGACACGGTATTCTTGTGCTTATCTTTTTCATTCTTATAACTTGATGATTACAATCTTGTTCCGCCTTTGCAGATTGGGCAAAATGATGCCATTGTGGGGAAACTTCAGGAAGAGGTTGTAGCCAAGGACACGAAAATCCTCGAGCTGAAGAGGTATAATGAATTTGTGACCTCAGAGCGAGATCTTTTTCGGGGAGAGTCGGCCTCGTCCCAGCATCTTCTTCGAAGTGCTCAGAAGGTGATTACTGCATTATCTGCGGCCCAGGCAGGAGCCAATGAAGATGCATCATCATACAAGAGAGATGCTACCACTACAAATTCTCGAGCTAGGGAGATATCCGAGAAGGCCGAGCAGAAGTTGGCTCGAGCCGTTGCTTATGCTCGTCTACAAGATCGGAGGAAGCCTTTGAGGAAGCAAGCATCAAAGGTGTTGATCTCTCTGTTGAGATCGAGAAAGCCAAAACCTTGGAGGAAAGATCAACGCTTTTAACTACTTCAGATGAGGACTCTAGAAGTGATTCAAATGGTAGTGAGGGTGAGGAATAGTCTCACGCCGTCCTCTCTGCTCCTTTTTTTCTTCCTTTTGTGTGTGGTCTCCTCGGGGGAGTTTTTTAAAGGCACATTCTGTAAGTGAACTTTTTGAGAATGAAAAAAGATCTTTTTGTTCTAAGTCTTCAAATTTATTTTTCAGTGCTTATGTAAAACTAGTCTGTTGAATTTTGATGTCGTCTCTTTTATAGCCCATACTCGGAGTAACTGAGATCCTCAGGATCGGGCACCATCTCGAGGCTAGACTATTAGTTTTTTTGGGGCCCATTGCATATTGGCATATATCCTCGAGATCAGGCATCATCTCGAGGCTAGATCGATACGGGAATCTTAACCCCTAGAACGCTGTACGACGACGTTATTCCTATAACACAGTTGCGAAGTGACCGGGGTGGTCCCACCAGTACACTTCCCCAAAAGTGGCACTGCCATGGTCAGAGTTAATTGGCTTTCAGAATAGGCAAATAGTCACCGCTTGCCCTATATATGTATTTGTTTTCTTCTTATCTGAGGATTCCACTACTTTTGATTACTATCCGTTTTATAGAGCCCTTCTTCCTTGGGCCAGTTCTTTTACCATTTCAATTCAACGCTTTGGCCCAAGTATTCATCTTTCTTTTCTTATTTTACCATAGCCATGGCTGCTACGTCCAAATCTGTTCACCAAAGAGAGGAGAGTTTTGCCTCTACTTCTCGTTCAGTTGATAGTACACCACCGACATCCGGTGAGCTACCTTCGAGCTGCTTTGTCTCGAGAAGGGACTTTACGTTAGAGAGACCTCCCAATGTTCAGGGCCATTGGGAGCATGCATCGCGGTTCATCTCATCAATAGTGGAGGAACACCTCGAGGCAGTCATGAAAGACTGTGGATGTGGAAAAAAGGCGGTACTGCAGGTACCATCCCCGGAATAGAGCATCATGGCCCACGTCGAGGGGTTTTTAAATGTATACACGTACCCCTTTACACTGGGCCCTCTCGATAGGTCCGTGCTCGAGTTTTGTAGAAAATATCAGGTTACCCTAGCACAGGTTCACCCGTCGTTTTGGAGGATAGTGTTGATGATAAGGTACTTTGCGTATAAATTCGGGCTCGAGTTCACCCTCGGCCATGTTATTAGATTGTATCGACCCTTACAATATCAAGGCTTGATTACCCAACAACGTCGATCCACCCGGCCCTTTATTTTTAGTATGAAGAAGATGGGGACCGAGGGTGGATAAGTCGATTTGTCCGAGTGCAAACTATCGATATTATCCCTATAGAGTTTATGCCATTTCCCTGAGAAATAGAATTTCACACGTAAGTGGTACACTTGTGGTTTTATCATTTTGTTCATGGTGGAGGCAGACTCTATTAAGATATTTTCCTTTCCTTCTCTACAGCGATCTCGTGGCTGCCACATGAAGTCCCCGATCTGGCAAATTGGACTCAGAAACTGGCAGCTTGCCCAACTTACAATGAGCGTAAGTGGTGAGATCTGTCCAAAGGTAGATGGGAAGCCAAACACCATGGTACGTGCTGTGTGGCCTATTTTCTTCGAAATGTACTCTCTTTTATGTGTATTAACTCCGTCATCGCAGGCATTCGAGAATTTTCTGAGATAAGATCGTGTCCCCTTGGAGAGGAGGAAGGATTGTCGGCTTTGGGGTTGAGGAATGATAACAAACGGAAGGGATCTTTGAATGACGAGATTCTCATAGTGAGGCAACCCTTCTTGGAGGTTCAAAGGAGATGTATTGTCTGAGCTTGCAACACCCGAGGCTTCTAGCCTCGGAAGAATGGCTCCTCCTTTATCGTAGTCTTCTTTTCCTGTCGAAGGTACTTCAAGCAATACAGGTTTTCTGCCGTGGTCTTTATCCCCTATAGAAGGTACTTCAAGGGATGTTCGAGGCTAGGGGCTGCCTAAATTAAACGGGGTCTCGAGCTACCATGTCCCCACCGAGATCGATTCAACTAGGGCAGATGAGACCAGGCCAGTAGATGCACGCTCAACCTTTGGGGAGGCTCATCGGCTTTGTTCTGTGGTGAGCTTTGGTTGACATTGTTGGTTTTTTGATTTTCCATTTTTATTTTTTCATTGAGCTTCTTTTTCATAGGCTTTTGACAAGCTCAAGTCCGAGTTGCTCTGCTGTGAAGCCAGGCTGCGGAAAGCTTTGGACGAGGAGAAATCCGTCAAGCTTCTTTGTGATAAAATGATAAAAGAGTTGGTATACCTACAGTACAAGTCAGGTCGAATCCAGAACTACAAAAGCTACTTTGAAAGACCGGTAACCTTTGTTTCAAGGGGATGCACGTTCCTTCTCCTTCCTTTTGGTACATTTTGATACTTCAGCTGTAGAGGAAAATGTAAGACCTGGAATGCCTTAGGGGTGAAGTTGTTCAGGCCAAGCATGAGTGTACTGATCTAAAGGCTCAGGCAGATGCCCATGTTGTGGCCAAGAAGAATGCTTCGGCCAAGGCTTCTGCCCCGAGGTGCAACTCCGGAATGCTCATAAAAACTGCTTGGTCCAAACGAATGATTGCAAGGCTCGAGTGTGACCTTTTAAAGATGAAGGTTGAGGTCGTGGACGCCCCGACTGATGCTGAAGAGATTCGAGCTAAGGCTGATAAGAAATTGGTCGTCTATTTAGAGGTGTTGCCGATACTCGAGCTGAGTTGAGAGGGGCTTCCGATCGGGAGAGCAGAAGTAATGAATATGCCCGCTATAGATCTCGGAGGAAAACTCTCGAGGAGATCCATGCTAGGGACTTCGATCTCTTAGAGGAGATAGTGCAGGCGAAGGCGGATGAATACGATGCCAAGTTCCTCTTGTTCGATGACAAAGATAATGAGGAAGAGGTCGACGGGCCATATTCCCTGAGGGAACGTAGACTAGTCCTCGATTTTCAGATTCTGCCTATAATTCTCTTATAGAACATTGTAAATGGAGATTTGTATTTTTCACATATATGTATAAAAGAAATTCTTTCGGTTTAATATTTCATGCATTTCCCTCTGCTTGCGTATGTCTTTCTTTGTTTTGAATTTATACGTTTGTCGGTGATTAGCCAGGTGAACTGGATTTTGAGGAAAAACCCTTAGGCTTACAAATCGGCCCTAAGGCTTATTAGGCTGGCTCATACGCTCTTACGCTTTTGCCTTTAGGCATTTTTCAGTTAACTATTTCGGGCTAAGTCTTCAGGTTGAATTTCAACTCGAGCTCATTGGCCCTTAAGTTTGTGAATTTTAAGCTGGCTCTTAGGCTCTTACGTGTTGGGTCGATACGACCTCTAATGTAGGCTCTAGGCTCTTATGCGTTGGGTTGGTACGACCTCTAATATAGGCTGGAGCTTAGGCTCTTACGCGTTGGGTCAGTACGACCTCTAATATTGGCTTTATTCTTCCTTAGTTAAAGACTTTTTTGAACTTTTGTGTTTGACCGGCTCTTTGACGGTTTGACAAGAACCTCGATTGTGAGTCATTATATAGCGATAAATGAGCACCTTGGGAGGTTTCGCTCGATGGTTGAATTGTTTGGAAGACTGTTGTTTGGAGCTAATATGATCAAAGATTTTTTGCTTATGCCGTGAGTAGCTTGATTAACCGGTTCTTTTCGAAGTTCTTTCGAAGTAATTTGAAGGTCTGTGATTTTATGGCGATGGTCGGGCATCCCCAAGTCGCTTTAGTTTGGTTGGTATAGCCTTGTGATCATAGTCATTGTATTTGGTCGTAGCCTTTTAGTCCCCGAGTGAGGTAGCCTTGGCGTCTATACCGAGGGTATGCCTTTTTAGGGGTCTTACAAGTTTGGATATATAGCCTTGACTTTAACATCGGGATTATGCCTTTTTTAAAGTCTTATAAATTTGATCATGCCTTATTTGAGGTCTTACAGGTAGGTTACTTGGCACAAGTATAATTTATGCCTTACGTGAGGTCTTACATATTTTGTATTGCCTTATGGAGGTCTTTTGAGTTCGAGGTTTCCCGCATGGAGTCTTATGGCCTTGAGTTTTTAGCAGCTCGATGGGGTGGCAGGCGGCGATAGTCCCCAAGATATCGAGGACCTTTTGGCTCTGGAGCCGTTATTTGTAAACTTGGTGTTGCCTCATCAAGGGCTTACGAGTTCGAAGTTCCCGACCCGGAGGTTATATAACTTCGAGTTTTTGACGTCAATCCCCGAGTGTCTGGGGAATTTCTGGCCCTTGGGCCGTTTCTTGCAAAGATAACGAACCTCTTTGAAGCGCAAAGTGTTTTGATGGAAAAATATTTATTGATTACTTGGTACAAGTAAACATGTTTTTGTCTTCAAGGGTTCTGTTATTCTATGCGGACACGGTTCATTTGACCGTTTGGCCCGATACATCATTTTCCTATCGAGACCCTTTTTGGCTCATCTTGACTTCTTCTAGGGGGTGATCTCCTGGGGGGATGCTCCCCAGTATTCGAGGTTGATTGAAGAGAAGCCTTGAGAACTTTTTAAGTTCTCCTTAGGTAGCATATAGATGTTGCCTCATTAAAAACCTTTCTGGTAAAAGCCTTCTTAAGATAAAATCTGATCGAAGGGAAAAATCACAACACAAGCTTTAAAACCTAAGGTCTTCAAGCTGGAAAACGCTTTGATTCATTCTAACCGGACTCCTGCACATGGGTTAGTGTAAGATGTAAAATAAAAAGGGAGACAGTTATACCTTAGTGGAGATGGCACCTCGAGCCTCGATATGTTTCAACCGCTTGCTCTAGGGATACGGTACGGTCCTTTGCTCATTCATTAGGGTATATCCGAGAGTGTAGCTTGTGACTACTAATTCAGTGTTTGCTTATCCTTTGGTTCTTTTGATGTCGGAGGCATCGATGCTGGTGCCACATCGTGCACCACAAACAACTCCTTTGAAGCGTGCTATTCCCCGTACATAGTTTTTATTCCGTCCTTCGTCAAAAACTTCATCATTTGATGAAGGGTTGATGGTAATGCTCTCATGCAGTGTATCCATGGCCTTCCGAGCAAGGCATTGTACTCATGTCTCCTTCGATGACATGAAACTTGACATCTTGGGTTGTGCTGGCCATGTTGACCGGGAGGGTGATTTCCCCTTTCTTTGTTTTGCTCGCTATGTTGAATCCGTTGAGGACTCGAGAAGTGGGCACGATCTAGTTGAGCAGTCCGAGTTGCTCCACCACCCCCGACCTGATAATGTTGGCTGAGCTACATGGATCCACAAGTACAAGCTTAGTTTGAAATGTATTCACAAGAAAAGAAATTACCAATGCGTCGTTATGAGGCTGAGATAGGGTCTCGATGTCCTCGTCGCTGAATGTGAGGGAATATTCGAGTATGTAACCTCGAGTTCGCTTCTCCTCGGTGATGGATATCTTTGTTCTTTTGACAATGGGTTCCTGCGGGATGTCAATTCCTCCAACGATCATGTGGATGACATGTTGTGGCTAATCTGTTTTATTCTTCCTATTTACCTCTCTTTCGCGAAACTGATTTTTGGCTCGGACGCTGAGGAACTCTCGGAGGTGCCCTTCGTTGATTAGTCGAACTACTTCTTATTGGAGTTGTCTACAATCTTCAGTTATATAACCGTGTGTGTCGTGAAATTCGCACACCAAGTTAGGGTTCCTTTGCGACGGATCTGATTGTACGGGTTTTGGCCATATGGTGTCTCTGATTTTACCGATGGCGGATATGATGTCTGAAAAATCAATGTTGAAGTTTTATCCAGACAATCGTGGTGCCTCCGTCGGTCCTGTATGTCTGTCAAATCCGGCTCTGCTCACGAGTCCCCGAGGATTCGGACCTCGATCTATCCTTCGATCATTTTGGGGTATGTTATGCCTTGGGGCATTTCTTCTATCTTCATTGTATGGTTGGTATATTTCTTTGTTTGGCCTTGGTTCCTTTTCCAGATGCCTGCTAGGATATATCGAGCCCGAGGGGGCTCCTAGTTGGTCGTCCTCGACCCTAATCATTGATTGATATCTGTTGTGGACATCCGACCAAGTTATGGCGAGATATTCAGCCAAGTTCTGCTTCAGCTGCTTCGAAGCTGTCGAGCTTTATTCGTTCATACCTTGAGTGAAGGACTGTACCACCCAGTCATCGAAGACCAGTGGTAATTCCATTCGCTCCATTTGAAAGCAAGATACAAACTCCTGCAACATCTCATTTTCTCTTTGTTTTATTTTGAAGACGTCGGATTTCCTTGTAGCAACCTTGATAGCACCTACATTTGCCTTTATAAAAGAATCTACCAGCATGGCGAACGAGTCTATCGTATTCAGGGCTAGTTTGTGATACCACATCATGGCCCCTTTTGAAAGTGTTTCTCCAAACTTTTTTAGCAGGACAGATTCAATCTCGTTGTCCTTCAGGTCGTTGCCCTTCACCGCACAAGTGTAAGCGGTGATGTGCTCGTTGTGGTCCGAGGTTCCATTGTATTTCGGAAGATCGGGCATTTATGAATTTCTTCCTGATGGGCTTTGGAGTGGCATTTTGTGAGAATAGCTTTTGTACGAACTTCTTCGAATCTACACCCTTCAGGATCGGGGGTGCGCCCGAAATTTGATCGACCCTTGAATTGTAGGTCTCCACCTTTTTGTCATTTGCTTCTATCTTCTTTTCGACCGATTTAATCCTCTTTGTGAGGTCCTCGAGCATCTTTATTATGGTGGGGTCGGCCGCTGATCCATTGTTGCTTGTTCTTTCTGGTACCTATTCGGCTTGAGGAGCCGTTTTCGGTGCTGCTGTGCTTGGAGTTTTTTGGTGACTTTGCAGTTGAGCAAACGCCAGCTGCTGTGCCTATAACATCTCAATGATGGCGTGAAGGCTAACCTTTTATTCTTCGAGAGTTGGGGTTTTTTGAGCTTCTTGTTGGTTTTCTTGGCGTAAAATCCTATTGGTGTGCATGTCGACGTGTTAGGCGTTACGTGAGACCACGTCCACGGGAATTGGTTCTAGTGCATCCTCAGGGTTTCGTGGTGGTACACCGATACCTGGAACATCTACACCATTCTCTCCATGGTCCTCAAGACCGCTGTTTTCATGTGCATTCACTAAGTTAGACATTTTGACCTGAAATCAATGATTCTTGGACAAGAAAAAGTGTGAAGGATAACTTGCATTATATAGTAAACTAGCACGAAAATAATCACTATTATATTTAGCCCCACGGTGGACGCCAACTGTTTACCTTGAAAATGGTAATTACAATTAGATTTGATTTTGTGGTTCTAAAAATACGTAATTTATTTTTATGCTAGTTGTTAGGCAATAGATGCTAAGTGTGAACTAGAAAAGCAAAGTAAGAGTTAGGGTAAGTATTGTTATTTAAGCCAAGCAATAGTGGATCAGGGGGATCAGGTCTCGAGCTGGCCTAAGTTGGGCATCGAAGTTGAGCTAGTGAGCTCGACTGGAGATGATCGATGGAGGATAGTCCTAAAGGCTTTGATGAAGGCAATTTATGATCAATGATAAGTAATAAATGAAGAACAATCAATGAAACTCAATAAATATAAGAAATGTAATAAATATAAGCTATAAAATCAAAGAATATATTTAAGTTAGAGAGCAAAGAATGTTCTTATTCTTGTATTGAATGTTATGATTGTCCTTACAAAATGACAAGGATCCCCTTTATATAGGAGGGGAAATCCCAATATGGTACACATGCATTTATTACAAGGATATGAGGTTAGTATAACCATTTAATGCTATGGTACGGGCTTGTACTAGCATAATAGACTTGGTCAGCTTTAACCACGTGCCTTGAAAACTTCCCGTTTATTTATCATAGGCATCGATTTGGATTGCCTCAAGGTCGAATATTGAGAACCCTCGGGGTCGAACCTCAAGCCTTCTAGGGACGGTCTTACGAAGTGCCATAATGACCATAAAATCGGACCCTCCAATTTTAGCCGTATACGGATAGTCCCCGCATTTCTTAGAATGAAAATGATAAGAAACGGTCTTGAATTCTTACCTCCTCGATACTACCATTATGACGTCAGCCCATCCAAGCATTAAATGCCATGACTCAAAACTGCGCATGGGTCGCTGTCAACACGGCACTATCGAGGAGTCCACGAACCGTTATTGGTTCGACTCTTCCGCTTCTCAAACATTACCCAAATGGCTTCTATAAATACCTTAATCGTTTGTCATTCATACTTTTACAATATCTTCAAGTTTCGAGGGCTAAGTTCACCATC
Source organism: Nicotiana glauca (assembly GCA_026770625.1). Taxonomy (NCBI): domain Eukaryota; kingdom Viridiplantae; phylum Streptophyta; class Magnoliopsida; order Solanales; family Solanaceae; genus Nicotiana; species Nicotiana glauca. The sequence goes on from MU682445.1 coordinate 41,469, forward strand.
TTCTGCATTTATCTCCCTTCTGTGCTTGCCTCTTCATCCGCTTACTTAGAAACCTTCTTTATAGTTATAACATTAAAAAAATATTGGCAAAGAAAGAATTTCTTCAATAGGTATTGTCGGGATTCTTCGAAAACACATAGATGAGGTAATATATACAATTTGACGAAGTTTGAAGGCGAGTGAGACTAGTTTTGAGTCAAAATTTATTATCAATGATATAAAATATTATAAGAATTAGGCAAAAAGGGATTTATTTTCCATTGAGTATTGAAAATATATGGATGAGGCACTAAACAAAAATTGAGCAATATTGAAGGTTATTTGGTATAAAAGTTCGTAGAGAGAATCGAGCTTAAAAGTCTTTTGCGATCCATGTATATCAAACATGTATCACACCAGTATCTCATATACAAGTATATGTTGATATACATGTGATACACATTTGATACACATATGATAAATATGTGATACACATATCTTTTTTTTCATGTTCATCTTCTACTTCAAATTTTCAATTCAAACTACCTCAAAACTCTACCAAATCTTCCCAAAACTGAGTTTCAAACTTCCTAAGATGCGCCCAATCTATTCCAATAATAGCCACACAAAAAGCAAAAAAATGACATTTTCGATCGATTTCTGTCGGATTTCGTGGACGATTTTTGGCAGCTTTCTAGTACTATAATATATGGCTATTATTGGTAATATTTTATGAATTAGCCAATTTTGTAATAACTTATGAGCGGACATAAATGGTAATTTTCCAATATAAATTTAATTTGAGCTAGGGCTTATTCTCTCTCCTTTATCTGAACCAAGGCTTCTCTTTGGTCGATCACTGTAAGTTGTAGATATATTTTTGAGTTAATTCTATTCCTAAATACTAGTATTAAAAAAAATAGGTTTAAATCTTTGGATTTTCCTTAAATTTTAAAGTTGGCAGAGAACATCAAATAAATTGACATGTAAGATTTTTTTTATTTGAGGTTATCCTAACACAGGTATCAATGGATATTTGAAAACCGACTACACCGACCGAATTGTACCGCACCGAACCGAGTTTTAGGTTTTTTTTATGAAACCGTAGGTTTTTATATAAATCTATAACCGTACCGATAATTAGGGTAGGTTTTTTATTATATAAAAATAAACTGAAAAATAGCGAACCGTACCGAATAGATTTTACATGTGAAAAATATATTTATATAGTAAGCTTAAAACTAATAAGCTCTAAATTTTTCATTAGGCCTTGGAATTATGAAAACCATTACAAACCAATAAGTAAATAAAATTAAAATACTAATTCCTAAAACCTATTATTCTACTTATTCTTAAACCAAGTTATTTCATGTATCTTTATTAGCAAGTCACAAAGTATTTCAGCGATTGTGAGTAGCTTACTACACTGTATTGAATATGTTTCCTTTCATATAATTTCTCTTTATCTTTTTTTAGCAAATATACCACTAGGCATGCTGCCTAATGACTAATATATATATATAAAATTCCAAGATAGGGTCCAAAACATACAAGATGTCCAAAACAAAATCCAAAATGTACTAATCTATTAGCTACTGTAAAGGCTAATAAACTATAAATATGAAGACTAGCTATTACAACATGAAGCGCTAAATGTTTCAATCTCCTGTCAGTGTAAGTGAATCCAATGGCCAAAGGCACACCTCTAATGCTCTCACCAGACACCAGGGTATGCATTCCAAAGGCAAATATGGACTCCAACCAACTACAGCAAACGATTGAATTCAGCAATATCTCTCCATTTTTCATGCAATTCCAATGAGTTCCATTCCAGCAAGTAACATACAAAGTATTTTTATCTGCTTCCTCATCAATATGATCATGTATACTGCATTATCATCTCCATAACGAGTGTGTAAACACACTAATACAACTGAGAGATGACAACTCAATACACGTATAGGTACTAAGCAAATCAACGACAGTAATGAGGTATGAGACACATGCATGAACCAATGAGCAGAATTAGCTTGCTTTTTGTGGGCTATATATTCATGTGAGACCATTGAGATTGATCTCTTAACCTGTACTGATCATTAGTCTTACCTAGCCCTAACAAACATAGACTAACTACTACTGCCAGAACTATTGATGCATGACTTCTTCTGAACCTTGCCATCACACTCCCAGAATGAGCATGAAACCATGCTGATACCACTGGGAAGTATAATACCAATATCCAGAATCTTACAAATACAAGTTCAGGCAGTTCGTTCACATTTGAACTTCTCATCTCTATGTAATGCTGTACCATCCATAATCTGCTTCTCCTACAAATCTTGTGCACTATCAAGGTACCTTCAGAATGAGCATATAACCATGTTAATACCACTGACATGTACCCGAACAACACACTGTATAGAACAGACCAAACGAGATCAGTAGATATATGCAGGATCAAACCATATGAAACCATCAGTCTGGTGCTCTCCTCTTTGCTATTTTGAACCTAAGATTAGGAGTTTGAGATTTTTCAAGATTGATTAACCTCCTCCCTGCACTAGGCAGTTCAGAAAATGAATGAAATTCTGATGTACCTGCAAAAGAAAACACAATGTTAGCTATAAAGTCTGCCACAACATTTCCTTCTCTGAACACATGCTGAATGATCACATTTAAATTGTACATCATCTCCTTAATCCTCCTCACTTCCTGACTAATGGTCCATGGAGTATCCCATTCCTTTTCAATCACCTTCTTCATCACTAATGAGTTTGTCTCCAAAATGAGAGGATGCAGGTTATGTTCAACACAATACTCCAGCCCTTGAACAATAGCCCTGACCTCAACTACTATATTTGTTGTCTCCCCCAAGTCGACTGCCCTTGCATAAATTAGGCCCCCTTCATCATTCCTCACACAGAATCCAAGTGAGCTAGGACCTGGATTACCCCTTGATGCACCAGCTGTATTGCATTTATACCATCCTTGGAAATGAAGCTGCTAAGTAACTCTTCTTGTAATTATAATAGGCTTGTATCCTTCAAAATACTGGATCATGTCTGGCCATAACATAGGAATATTAAGTAGCCAACCATACCTCACCTTTTCCAAATAATGTAATGTTCTATTAACTTCGTGGATCACCCTATGTGTAGTAACTGAACCTCCATGTTTTCCTGCATTTCTCTTCTTCCATAATTCCCAAGTAATAATAGCTAGAACTGCCTGAAATAATGGCTTTACTTTTGGACAACACTGTGCATTTCACCAGTGTCTGATGACTTGCTTCAACTGCACCAATGGCACTGTGATTCCAGCAGCTCCCACGAACAAATTCCACACTTTAGAGGCAGTAGCACTTATGAGGAAAATATGCTGTATAGTTTCTTCTTATGGCTGTTGGCAACACCAACATCTAGACATTACCATCTGCCCTTGTCTCCTCCAAATATTATCAGTAGCTATTTTCCCCCTCCATAGTCTCCATAAGAAGAAATATATCTTGAAAGGGAGCCATTTTATCCACATATGCTTGAATTCCTGATTAGGATTAGCTCTATGTCTTATAATTTGCCAAGCACTAGTCACACTGAACTTACCTGAAGAGGTTGGCATCCAATATGGCTTGTCCCACTGCTTCTCATTGCCCTTATAATGTACATTTGACCTGACATGATCAGCAATCTCCTCAGTAAAGTTTTGTTCCAGCATATCTTCATTCTGTGTTCCTTCTAGTCTTAATTCTGCTACATCTTCTAACTCTTCATTGATAGTAAACTCTTTAGGAAGTACATGATATAGAGCTCCCAAACCTGTCCAATTCTCATGCCATATGTTTGTTGTTCCACTCTTCAACTCCCATAGAATCTCATGCTCTACATCTTCCCTAGCATTTATCATTTGCTTCCAAACATGGGATCCTCTTCTAAACTGCACTACTGTTGGTTTCTCCTTCTTACAATATTTGTTCCACATGAAGTTGGACCACAATGACTTTGTAGTTCTAAACTTCCACCAAATCTTAGCAAACAATGCCTTCGAGACATCATTTAGAGATCTGAACCCCAATCCCCCTTCTTCTTTGGGTAAACATAGATTTTGCCATAAAGACCAATGCCTGCTTCTTCCCTCCTCCTTTGTACTCCAGAAAAACCTTGCAAACAACTTATGAAGATGTACTAAAATGTTCTTTGGAGGGTCCAGGACTGAGAGCATATGAACTTGCATGCTTTGCAACACACTAGATATGAGTGTTGCTTTCCCCCCAAATGATAATAACTTACCTTTCCATGAGTGTAGCTTAGCTTTCACCTTCTTGATAAGATCATCATAATACTCCTTCCTCCTTCTAGTATAGAAAATAGGGCATCCAAGATATGTAAAAGGGAATTTAGCTCTTGTGAAACCAGTAATATCCCCCACTGCTTGAACTAAACCATGTGCCACCTTAGTATGCATGTAATAGGAACTCGTTGCCTTGTTTATCATCTGACATGATACTTTCTAATATTCACCCAACACTTTCAATATTTTGCTCAAAGATGGAGGATGAGCAGATGCAAATATAATGGTATCATCAGCATAAGCTAGATGATTCAAAGGATCAGACCATTTAGGCATCCCAAATCCTACAAAAGATCTATCATCAAACAGTTTGTTTAATGATCTTGATAACACCTCAGCTGATAGTATGAACAATGCTGGAGACAGCGGATCACCTTGTTTTACCCCTCTAGTTGACTTGAAAAATCTTGAAGCCTGTCCATTCACCAATACAGAATACCAATTGTTTGACACCAAATTCCAAACCATGTTAATAAAATGTTCAGAAAATCCCATCTTTCTCAACACATGTAACAAGTATTTCCATGAGACTTTGTCATAAGCCTTAGCCATATCCAGCTTAATAACCACATTAGCTGGCTTGCCCCTTAGGCTTATATCTGTCACTATCTCTTGTGTTAGTAATATGTTCTCAAAGATACTCCTGCCCTTCACAAATCCTGATTGATTAGGTGATATCAGTAATGGCCGAAACTTCTCCAATCTATCATGTAGCACCCTAGACAAAACCTTGTTAGTAAAATTGCTCAAACTGATAGGTCTTAGGTCAGAAAAAGTCTCCGCTCTAAGTTTCTTTGGCAGTAGTACTAGATTAGTATGTGTTATTGATTTTGGCAGTGTGCTCCCCCATAAAAGTGCATTACCATATTGTGTATGTCTCTACCAACAATATCCCAACAAGATTGATAGAACCAACTAGTAAATCCATCAGGACTACTAGCACTTTTCCCACTGAGTTCAAACACAACTTCTTTCACTTCTTCAAATGTTGGCATCCTACTTAACTCCATATTCTACTCCAATGTAACCATGGCTGGTACATTATCTAATAAGGAGAAATAAGAAGTATCCCCTTCATTAGAGAACTGTCTTGTATAGAACTCCACTGCAACATCAACCATTTGCTCTTGATTTTCAATCCACACCCCACTAGAATTCTGGATCCTTTGCAATTGTAGCTTCTTTCTTTTTCCATTCACATGATTATGAAAAAAACTAGTGTTCCTGTCCCCCTCAGCAAACCAATTCAGACCAGCCTTTTGTTTCCAATATTGCTCCTCTATGCTCAGATATTTTTTCAACTCTGATTGAGCCTTTTGTAGCACAATTCTATTTTCAATTATTGGTTCCTCTTCAAACAACATCTCCTTGACCTTAACTATATCTTTAAGTATTTCCAATTGCTTGAATATATCTCCAAACGTGTCTCTACTCCACTTTGATAAAGCTGTCTTTACTTTCTTGAGTTTTTGCTTGAACATAAGAAAAAGATCACCTATGAAGTCAGCTTCCCAATTCTGCTTCACCGCCTCCTTAAACGTAGCATGTTTGATCCAGAAATTTAAAAATCTGAATGGCTTGACACAATTGACAGTCTGCTCACCACAAATCATTAGCAAAGGAGCATGATTGTCACACCCCAAATCGAAGGACATGACCGGCGCCCGACCGGGTAGCCCCAGTCAAGCATACCTGGGTGCCTTTCCTATCCCACGTGTTACCCTATATTTTTCATTACTTATTAAACAAGGGATTAACCACTTTA
>MU682450.1:0-11622 GCA_026770625.1 Nicotiana glauca
TGTGGGAGGGGTTTTTACTTTCTTGCATCAATAAAGGGTAGATATCATGACTTTAGGACTTTAATTTTCTTACTGAAATCCTGCCTATAGGATTGTCCAATATTTCTGATTCAAAGTCACCATAGATACCATGACTATAGGGTTTAACATTTAATTATACTACAAGTCATCTAGAAATTCTGCCTACAAGGTTTAATGTTTAATCATATTGCAAATCACTAGAGATCTTGCCTATAGGACCTAACGTTCATGTAATCAATGCATATAGAAATCATACCTATAAGGAATGCATATGCATTAGGCAAACTGTAGGGTTAATTAACACAATCATCTTTTACAAGTTCAATAAAATTCTTTAAAAAATCGAAAATAGACATCATGCCTATAGGACTTTGCATCAAACTCGACTGATTCGTTTTAAGCAATAAGTGTCTGTTAATTGGTCTTTAAACATCTTAATTCAGTAACGTTTTAAAAAGCCCCAATCTTTTAATAAAACTCTTTGAACCAGTATACTTTTAAGTTCTTCAAATTTGCATCTCTTCCTAAAACGGTTTCTTTCTAAACATTCTGCCTAAACGTTTTACTCAGTCCCTGAAACTGTCTTTTTAAAATGGTTCTGCAACTTACTTTTCCTTAGATNGCTGACAACTGTATCCAAGTTGCCTAATGCGGGCTTCCTGTCTAAACGTATGTACTGAACCAATCCGCCCGCTGCTTAATTTTTAATTTTTAAAGACCAAACCAGTATGTGTTAAGGCATGCCAAACTATATGTTATCTGATTTATGGGGTTTATGTGAGCCTTGCCTATTTGTTTATTCATTCCCCCTACTTGTTACTTGATTTTTGAATGTCGATTAGAATTTTTGTCCTTTAAACTCCATAAAAGCCCCATCCCTTTCTTCCCCTCTTAGGATTAGAAGTCCTAATATCCCGTGACTGATAGTTTGGGACAGGTAATAGCATGCAATAGGAAACGATACCATTCCGCGCTCCAATACCTTAACGGGGTGGAAGAGTAGACATGGAGATGATGATTACACAATAACACTATGCGTACAATCAGGTGCTGGTGTTGTGAGAATGATCCATGTAATATATAAACCTAGGACCCCCTTTCCTCTTTATTGGTTTAATAATTTTTTCAGAATTTTTAAAAGTTGTCCAGTCTTCAACTTCCATTCCTTGTACTTCTTTTAAGTTACTTGTACCAATTATTTAACCCCTTTCCTTTACTTGCGTATCTCTTCTTTAATCACAAAACTATTTCCTTCCAAATTTCAGCACTTCTAAATCCTTTTCACATTATTATTTGTAACCGTTTCCCATGTTTACAATGCTTGTTTGTTTATTTGTTTGCTTGCATTTAAAGTCACAATTATAGCATGGCCGGGAACCACACTAGTGGATCTTGAGGGGTGCCTAATTTCAAGCCCTTACCCAAAACTCCGGTTTTCATCTTTAGTTTTTTCTAAAAGTGTCCTAATGCACTATAATCATTAGGTGGCGACTCTCCAAACTCTCAAAACCCAATTCCCAAAGTGGGAAAAGAGTTGTCCTTCCAAATGTCGTGAACCCGATTCCTCTTTAGGAAAAAGGGGGCGTCGACAGCGGGCATAGGAAGAAAATAACTCCTTGTTAGCACAAACATGGAGGGTGGTTCCAGAATCTATTCACCATTCTTTAGGATTTCCTACCAAGTTGCATTCAGACAACATGGCACACAAGTCCTCTGATTCTTCGGCATTTTCAACCATGTTAGCTCGATTCTTCTTCTTCTTATCATTCTTTGGTGCACGATAATCCACGACCTTATGCTCAGATTTTTCACAGTTGTGGCAATTAACCTTGAACTTTTTCTTGCTTGGATAATTCTTTGGTCCAGAAGCCTTCTTTCTCTTCTTATTTTGTGGCGCCTCCTCAACAATGTTAGCCCTTATTATTGTCGATCTTCCACGTGACTTCTTTTCAGCATTTTTGTTGTCTTCTTATATCCTCAAATAAACAATCAAGTCTTCTAGTGTCATTTTCTTCCGCTTGTGTTTAAGATAGTTCTTAAAGTCCTTCCATAATGGAGGTAACTCAATGAAAGCAGCGACTTGAAAGGCCTTATTTATGACCATACCTTCAATAATAAATTCATAATTAATAACAAGATAAATCTTATTAATAAAATTATTGATTCGGGTCATACCTTCAGCAAGGATGTCATGCACAATGACTAGTAATTCTTGGACTTGAGTTATGACCGAAATAGTGTCAATCATCTTGAAATCCAAAAACCTTGCAGCCACGAACTTCTTAAGTCCGGCATCCTCAGTCTTGTACTTCTTCTCAAGCGCATTCCATAACGCTTTTGAAGTTTCCATGACACTATAGACATTTTACAAGCTATCTTCCAAACAACTCAAAATGTAGTTTTTGCACAAGAAATCAGAATGTTTCCATGCTTCAGTTACAACAAATCGTTCATCATTCGGAGTGCCTTCTGCCAGGACCGGAGGATCCTCCTTGATGAAGCGCTGCAAACTCAATGTGGTAAGATAGAAAAGTTATTTGCCAATGTTTGAAGTCAATACCGAAAAATTTTACAGGTTTTTCTGCTGGTGCCATAGCATGAGCAGGAGTTGAATGGCTTGACGAGGCAGCAACACTCGTAACAGTAGCACCCGTTCCCGCAACATTTCCATTAATTTGGTTTTCATTCGTCATGTTTCTATAGAGTTGGAAACAAAACAAAACTTTGTTAAATCAGTGAAGTTTTTATATCTTCAAACTGAATATAAAACCAAACATACAACACATAACAATGGTAAAGTTTTTATATACTTCAAACCCGTACGTTTATTATTCCGGTAAAGTTTTTATATACTTTAAATCGGACAGAACAATTATTGGAGTAGAAAGAATGAAGGCTTTTAGTCTCCAAATTCGTATACAAAATATAGATAATAGTTTTTAATATATATTTCAACAAAGAAACGTTACTATTAAAATTCCTTAAGCTTGTCGTCGCTACTGTGTTAAAACACAAAATCAGAAAGACTGTTAGAAGAAAAAAAACTGGAAAAACAGTAAACTATAAGAAATATTGCGAGTCCACAATTTGCTTGTGCATCCTTAAGGAATTTTAACCCCCTCACACGTTGCCAAGGTAATGGATTAAATCCTCCCAGGATGAAATGGAATAAACCTTCCTGCAATAGTGGCAATACAAACTGTAGGTTACCAACAAACTCAAAGAACGGAGCAAAATCACACTTACGAATTTAGAAGAGATTATGCGAAAGAGAATGCAGGATTTTCAGAAGGAAGGAAGTTCTGCAATTTTTTAGTTTATGGAAAATGCAGCCATGCCTCAGAATTTATAGGCAATTATCGGAAGAGGTATGATGTCTGTTCAGGAAAAAGTGTCTGTTCGGAAGGGAAAAACCAACGTTTAGCGTTTTTGGATTTCAGATTTCAGTTAATTTCGTTAATTAACTGACTGGCATTTAATTAATTATTAAATAATTAATTAAATAAATTTTGTCCAAAAAATAATCTTATCGATCGTTCATTTGACAAATCCAAATTCAAATCCAAATCTAAAGCCAAGCCGAGCGAGCGACGACAACGGCGCGAGGGTTCATTCTCTTCAACTCCTTTTAAGAGCTCTAAGAAGTGATCCTATATATATGCACACAATGTAGTTGTCCCTGAGGGTCAAAGTTCATGATAAAAGCTCACTTCATTCAAATTTTCATTTTCCTCCATTTTATTTACCACCATTTCTAATTCACACTCTTAGACTTTTAAAGCCCAATGCTTAAAGTCCAACAGATTATATGTAGAAACTCGAACCTTGCTCTGATACCAATTATTGTGGAATATCGTGGGTTAGCTAACACACAATTACATACAAAGCAAATAGAGAAAAAAATCAATACAAGGATTTAACAAGGTTCGGCTAAGCCTAATCCTCGGGGCAAAAGCAGAGAGAGTTTTTTTACTATGAATGAGAAGAAAAGCACAATACAATCTTTAGAATCTCCAACTACAACCCCTATTTATAGATCCCAGAAGGTCCCAAACATATAAGAGAATGGTTTTCCAATTTGATGAGGACTATAGATTTTCCTTTCCCAAATCTATTAGGATAATAGGTTTTTCTTAAACCTATAGGGACTATGGGTTTCCTAAAAATACAAGCAATTATTCAACCCACAAATAACACTTTCGACTCGAATTACATAAGATAGCAATCCTCATTTATTGATTTAAAATCTTGATGTATCGCTTGTGCTTTGGCTATCTTAGTATTTTGTTGATGTTACTGTTTGTTGTCACTGTTTCTTTTTTCATTTTTCTTTGAACCGAGGGTCTACCGGAAACAGCCTCCCTACCTTCACACGATAGAGGAAAGATCTGCGTATACACTATCCTCTCCAGACCTCATTTATCAAATTATATTGAGTTTGTTGTTATTATTGTCGTCTCTGGATAAAAAAAATAGATTCTTAACAGACCACTCGTGGCTAGCAAACAAACATGTGTTTAGAGACCCTTTGTAGTACCAATTCAAATTACTTTATAGGTAAATCATAAAGAAATTTCAACTATTGGGATACTTTGCTATATTTAGCTAACAAACACACTACTTATGTCCTCAGATGCAAACGTTGAACAGTTGAATTCTCAACAAGAAATAATTGAAGGTTTCCATGGTTCCAAATTTAAGGGAGATTTTCATTCCTATACCAAATTGCATACTATATTATCAAAAATGTTGATACTACCTATATTACTGCTGATGTCCATCATTTTTTTCCAGTTTTTGTAACATATTAGCCCCACCCGCCAATCACCACCAAAAGGAAGGAATATTTGTAGCTTTGTATTGTTTAAAGTGGAAACATGAGGTAGTTGGTGTAGCTTTTGTGTTGGGTAAAGTGGAAATATGGTATAGTGGGGTATGCTTTAACTATGGAGACGTAAAAGTGGATCTTGATTACTACAATTCAAGAAAGAAATTGTAGTAAGCAATATGAAATTACACGGCATTGCTCTTTCAATTGCAAATTCAGTTTGCAAACATGGCATTGCTCTTTCTCCGCATCTTGTAGTTCTTGTTTGTGTTTGTTTTTACTGTCCTCTTAATTTCATGTTAGCCATGATGTACGTATTTAATTGCAAGCAGCCTTCAAATTGAAGTTGCTGAATGTGATGCTTGAAGTTGACGAATGAAAATAGTTGAAAATAGCTGTATTTTGGTAAGAAAAGAAATATGAAATTCCAGAAGTATAGGTGCAGCTGGAGTTGAGATTGGGAGATGTATTTTGGAGTCCTATGAGGCGCAAAACTGATATTCAACGGAACTCTATTAGTTTGCCTTCAATTCACAATCTGTCTTCTTTGCCATCCTTTTTTAATTGCTAGTGGTTTTATTAGTTGTGTTAATTATGTGTATAAATTGTAGTTGCTATTATCTACAGCTTATAAATGTAGTTATTAGGTGTAAAAATCTATGTTTTAATTGGTAGTTAAATTGTAGTTTAGTAGTCTTAATTTTATAGATTAATTGTAGTTGAAATTATCTACAGTTTATATTTTTAGTTATTTTGTAGTCATGTAGATTAGCTGCGTTAATTATGTGTATAAATTGTAGTTGCTATTATCTACAGCTTATAAATGTAATTGTTTTGTAGTCATGTCGATTAGTTATCTTAATTTTGTAGATTAATTGTAGTTGCGATTTTCTACATTTTTACAAATGTTGTTATTTTGTAGTCATTCTGTAGTTCTTACTGTTTTTTTTTTTTTTGAAGAATTATGTAGGTATTATGTAGATTAATGCTTATTTTTTATGCTAATGTGAAATAATTTTTGTTTTGTGCAGAATGAACATTATTTTGCACCACATAAGTGAGGTTACATGCAGGATAGCAAAGAGGAAGGGTGCTCCCGCTTTGAATGAAAAGACTAGATTGCATAGAAATAAGAAATAGTCTACTGTTTATCTAATTTAGTTGCTGCAAATTTGTAGTTTAAGAATAAAGATCTACTTTTTTGGGAACAATCTATCAGCTTATTGTATTTAATTTTGTAGTTGTATATGTTCATCATTTTTATGAAAAACCTTCAAGTTCTAGGTAATAACCGTATATAACTGTATCAGCTTATTGTGTTTAATTTTGAGGTGTATATGTTCATCATTTTTATGAAATACCTTCAAATTCTAGGTAATAGCTGTATATAAATATCAGATGTAGTTAGAGTAAATAACAAACAGAATAAATAGATACTACAATCATAGAAATATATTATCCATAAGTTTTCTTCATACCATCTACAATTTTGGATGTGTACATTTCGGAACATTATATCTAAGGTCGTTACTCTTTTGTTTTTTCTCTATCTTCTCTTCAAATAATACTACCATAGTACATAGCTTCAATAGACGTTGGTTTGTGTTGAAGACTACAAAATAACTATATTGATAAAGCTGTAGATAATAGCAACTACAATTTATATACATAATTAACACAGAAAATGTAGTTGTTATTTTCTACATAACTGTTCGCATTAGAAAATATAATTGTAATGTAATGCGTTTCCAGATTGTAGGCAAAAGGAATTTATTTGTAGTGAAATTGTTGTTTGCTAATAAGTTGGAAATGGTAATGAGACAACAGGTGGATAATTTATTTAAATGATTGTAGTATCTATTTGTTATGTTTATTGTTTAATTTGAATACATCTGACAGTTATATATAATTATAACATAGAATTTGAATGTATTTCATGAAAATGATGAGCATATACAACTATAGAACTATAAACAATAAGCTGATATATTGTTTTAAAAGAAGTAGATGATTATCATTCAACTACAAAGTTGCAGCAACTAAATTAGAAAAATAATATTCTATTATACAACTACAAAATTAAATACAATAAGCAGATAGATTGTTTCCAAAAAAGTAGATCCTTATCCTTCAACTACAAATTTGCAGCACCTAAATTAGGAAAACAATAGACTATTTCCTCTTTCTATGCTATCTAGTCTTCTCATTCAACGCGGGAGCACCCTTCCTCCTTGCTAGGCTTCCTGTAACCTCACTTATGTGGTGCAAAATAATATCCATTCTGCACAAAAAAAAAGATTTCACATTTTAATAAAAAAATAAGCATTAATCTACATAATACCTATATAATACTTCAAAAAAAATGTCACGACCCCAAACCCGGTCGTGATGACGCCCAGCACAATTGCTAGGCAAGCCCGACCATTGCAACACTCCCAACCCGAGTATGAAAACTCATCACCAGTTAATTAGATATTTATAACAGCTAGCAATATTAATAATTCTGACAATAGATAGAAACCATACAGAAAGCCATAGTAATACCAATATAACTCCCAAAATATCTGGGGTCACGAGTCTAGAGGCTATAAATAAAACTGAGTAATAAATTCTCAAAATACATAAGTATAAGATGCGGAAATATAAATGAATAAGGGGGAGAAGTCGGGTCTTGCGGACGCCAGGCAGCTACCTCGACAACTCCTGAGATAATCTGGAGAGCAGCAACAACGCTACGAAGCCTCCGGAACACCTGAATTTGCACACATGGTGCAGGGAGTAAAATGAGTACTTCCAACTCAGTGAGTAATAAGCATATATAATGACTGAGAATGAGAATACCCAAAATACCACATATGTAAAGCTACAGACAACAGTTTAGCACAACTAACGGTGAAAATGGCAACAATACAATGACAGACAGACATCAATGTATGAATGCAATGCAATGCACACGACCGTTGCGGCACGCAGCTCGATCCATTTGGGTACCCGCGCTCACTGTGGGGGTTCAGACCCCGGAGGGGCTCCTACAGCCCAAGCACAATATCATCGTATCATCGCTGCGGCGTGCATCCCGATCCACACTCAGTCCAGAATATGCATATGAGCCACACAGCAAAGTCAGGTTATAGTCCTCAGTTCCAATTATTAGGAAAATCTAGTTTAAGTTTTTAAAACCTTAGGAAGGTGACTAAGCATTTCGAACAATGTTTAACTCAGGACTGAAATCATATAACATGCTAAGCATCACAGAAGCAGTGATAATAATCCCTAAGGGATTCAAATAATCGGCACATGGCTCAGATATTTCATACAAATCCAAGTAGGATGTTTGCTAGTAATCTCTAGTCAAGAGCACAGTATGAATGTCTCTCGAGATGGACTACGCCATAGTCCCCAATCACAAACGACCCCGCACTCATCATAAAGTACGTGTCTCGCCTCAATATAGCGTCACAGTGTGATTACCGGGATTTCAAACCCTCAGGTCATCATCTACATCTATTACTCACCTCAAGCCGACCACAAGTCTAGCTCGTAATTCCCTTTCCTCGTGAATCGACCTCCTCGCGCATCGAATCTGTCCAAAACCATAACGAATACATTACAATAGGCTAAACAAACATAACCGAATCAAAAGAACTCAAAAAACACCAAAAAAATCTCGAAGTTGGCAAAACTCGAGCCCCGGGCCCACTTCTCAAAAAATTACGAAATTTGCATAACCGGATTCCTCGTCTCGCCACGAGTCCGTACATATAAAATTCACAAGAATCGGAGTCCCTTTGACCTCTCAAATCCCTAGTTTAACTCTCTTAAGTTTCAAGCCCTAACCTCCATTTTTAACCTTTAATTCCTTGGGTTTTCAGTGCTAATCCATGTTTATACACCATAATATCATAATCTAAGTCCAAGAATCCATACCTGATGAAAGCCCTCGAAACTCTCTTCAAAATCTCCCAAAACCCTCTTAGTCCGAAGTGGAAATGCTGTGTTCTTTCAAAGATTCGCGAAGGTTAACTTAAATGGTTCTGCCCAGACTTTTTCGCTTCTGTAAAAAACTTACCGCTTTTGCGGTTACTGCTTCTACGGCCTTCCTACCGCGTCTGCGATTTTCCTTAAGTCGCCCAGGACCGCTTCTGCGGTCCATAACCGCTTCTGCGGTGATCGCTTATGCGGACCTTAGTCCGCTTCTGCGAAAAATGCCAAAGCCCCAAAAACTGCACCTGCAACCCCTTACCAATTCTGCGGAACCGTTTCTGTCCATTTATGTAGAAGCGGAAATACCAGATGACAGAAACACAAACCTGGAGCAAACTTCAAAAACTCTCGTTTAACCACTCGAATTCACCCCGAGGCCCCCGGGACCTCAACCAAAAACAAAAATGTGCCCCAATACCCTACTCAAACTTGCTCAAATTGTCAAAACACTATAGTTAACATAAAAATCATCAAATTTCCTAAAATCAAAGCCTAAGTTCAACCAAAACTTCCGAAACTCGCATTCGATCAAAAACCCGACCAAATGACCTGAAACTTTACACCTATATCCAAAATCACCTAACGGAGCTACTGCAACTTTCGAAATTCTATTCCGACCCTCGAATCAAAATCTCACCTATCAACCGGAATTCGCCAAAATTCTAACTTCGCCAATTCAAGTCTAATTCTACACCGGACCTCCAAAATCAATTCCGATCACGCTCTTAAGCCAAGAATCATCTCCCGAAGCTAACCGAATCACTGGAATTCACATCCGAGCCCTCTAACTCAATAATCAACATCCTGTTGACTTTTCCAATATAAGCCTTCCTTAAAGAGACTAAGTGTCTCATTTCCAATCCAAGCCAATCCAATTCAACTCTAACACAACCAATGTCGATAATGAAACATGAAAAAGCAATAAATGGGGGGAATGGGGCTGTGACTCACGTGATGACGGGCCGGGTCGTCACATCCTCCCCAACTAAAACAAACGCTCGTCCTCGAGCGGGTCAAGAGAAATACCTGAAGTCTCGAATAGGTGAGGATATCTACTCCGCATCTCCTGCTCGGTCTCCCAGGTAGCCTCCTCCATGGGCCGACCTCTCCACTGCACCTTCACCGAGGCTATATCCTTTGACCTCAATCTTCGAACCTGATGACCCAAAATAGCCACTGGCTCCACATCATAGGTCAAATCATCATCTAACTGAACCGTACTGAAGTCTAACACATGAAGACGGGTCTCCAACATACTTCCGGAGCATAGAAACATGAAATACCGGATGAACCCCCGATAAGCTGGGTGGCAAAGCCAGCATATAGGACACCTCCCCAATCCTCCTGAGAATCTAAAAAGGACCAATGAACCATGGACTCAGCTTCCCTTTCTTTCCAAATCTCATAACGCCCTTCGTAGGCGAAACCTTCAACAAGACCTTCTCGCCCACCATATAAGATACATCTCGAACCTTCCTGTCCGCATAACTCTTCTGATGCGACTGAGCTGTACGAAGTCTCTTCTGGATCACTTTCACCTTATCTAAGGCATCCTAGACCAACTCTGTCCCAATAGCCTAGCCTCGCCGGGCTCAAACCAACCAACCGGAGATCTACACCGTCTCCCATATAAGGCCTCATACGGCGCCATCTGAATGCTGGACTAATAGCTGTTGTTGTAAGTAAAATTTGCAAGTTGCAAGGACTCAGCCCAAGAACCCCCAAAATCAATAACACAGGCACACAACATGTCCTCCAATATCTGAATGGTATGCTCGGACTGCCCGTCCGTCTGAGGATGGAATGGTGTGCTCAACTCTACCTGTGTACCCAACTCTCACTGAAAAGTCCTCCAAAACTGGGAAGTAAACTGAGTATCCCTGTCTGAGATAATGGAAACTGGGACCCCATGCAACCGAACAATCTCCCGGATAAAAATCTCTGCTAACTGCTCCGAAGAATAGGTAGTACACACCGTAATGAAGTGCGCGGACTTGGTCAGCCGATCCACAATCACCCAAATCAAATCAAACTTCCTCGCTGTCCGAGGGAGACCACTCACAAAATCCATAGTAATCCTCTCCCACTTCTACTCGGGAATATCCACGCACTGAAGTACACCACCGAGCCTCTGATGCTTATATTTCACCTGCTGACAGTTGAGACGCCGAGCTACATGACTCACAATATCCTTCTTCATTCTCTTCCACCAATAATGTTGTCTCAAATCCTGATACTTCTTCGCAACACCTGGATGAATAGAATACCGCGAGCTGTGGGCCTCCTCCAATATTAACTCCCGAAGCCCATCCACATTGGGCACGCAAATCCGGCCCTGCATCCTCAATACGCCATCACTGTCAATAGTCACATCCCTGGCATCATCATGCTGAACCATGTCTTTAAGGACAAGCAAATGCAGATTGTCATACTGGCGCTCTCTGATGCGGTCATACAAGGAAGATCGGGAAACCACACAAGCCAACACCCGACTAGGCTCCAAAATAACTAGCCTCACCATCCGATTGGCCAAATCCTGGACATCAACTGCAAAGGGCCTCTCCCCAATTGGAATGTACGCTAAACTTCCCATACTCACCGCCTTTCGGCTCAAAGCATCGGCCACTACATTGGCCTTCCCTGGGTGATACAATATGGTAATATCATAGTCCTTGAGTAACTCAAGCCACCTCCGCTGCCTCAAATTAAGATCCTTCTGTTTGAACAAATGCTGAAGGCTGCGATGATCAGTATATACCTCACAAGATACGCCATATAAGTAGTGCCTC
>MU682450.1:12768-26265 GCA_026770625.1 Nicotiana glauca
TGGAGCTGTGGTCAAAGCTGTCTTGAGCTTCTGAAAGCTCTCCTCGCACTCGTCCGACCATACAAACGGTGCACCCTTCTGCATCAATTTGGTCAAGGGCAAAGCAATAGATGAAAAACCCTGGACGAACCGGCGATAATATCCTGCCAAATCGAGGAAACTCCGAATCTTCGTGGCCGAGGACGGTCTAGGCCAACTCTGCACCGCTTCTATCTTCTTTGGGTCAACCTGAATACCATCACTGGACACCACGTGCCCCAGAAAAGCCACAGCCCCAAGCCAGAACTCGCACTTGGAGAACTTTGCATAAAGCTTCTCCTCCCTCAATCTCTGTAATACCACTCTCAAATGCTGAGCATGCTCCTCCTGGCTATGCGAGTATACCAGGATATCATCAATAAAAACGATAATAAATGAATCCAGATATGGCCGAAATACACTGTTCATTAGATGCATGAACGTGGCTGGGGCATTAGTCAGCCCGAAAGACATAACCAAAAACTCATAGTGCCCATATCTCGTCCTGAAAGCCGTCTTCATAATATCAGAATCCCTAATCTTCAGTTGGTGATAGCCTGAACGGACATCAATCTTAGAGAATACCCTTTCTCCCTGGAGCTGGTCAAACAAATCATCAATACGAGGTATTGGATACTTGTTCTTCACTGTCACCTTGTTCAACTACCTGTAGTCAATGCACATTCTCATCGTGCCATCCTTCTTCTTCACAAATAGGACCGGAGCACCCCCACGGTGACAAACTCGAGCGAATGAACCCATTATCTAGGAGTTCCTAAAGCTGATCCTTTAGTTCTTTTAACTCTGCTGGTGCCATACGATACTGAGGAATGGAGATGGGCTGAGTGCCCGGTACCAGATCAATACCGAAATCAATGTCCCTGTCCGATGGGATGCCCGACAGGTCTG
Organism: Nicotiana glauca; assembly: GCA_026770625.1. Taxonomy (NCBI): domain Eukaryota; kingdom Viridiplantae; phylum Streptophyta; class Magnoliopsida; order Solanales; family Solanaceae; genus Nicotiana; species Nicotiana glauca. The sequence goes on from MU682450.1 coordinate 13,696, forward strand.
CTGGGAACACATCTGGGAAATCCCTCACAACGGGCAAAGAATCAAGACTAGGAGTCTCAGCTCCAACATACCTCACAAAATCCAAGTACGATAAACAACCTTTCCCAACCATCCGCTAGGCCTTTAGGAATGAGATCACCCTGCTGTGTACATAGTCAGTCATCCCACACCACTCAATCCTCGGAACACCTGGAATAGCCAACGTAACTGTCTTGGCATGACAATCTAGAATAGCATGGTACGGAGATAGCCAATCCATACCCAGAACCATATCAAAATCTACCATGCCCAACAACAACAAGTCAACTCGGGTCTCCAGACCCCTAATAGTCACCAGACAAGATCGATATACATGATCCACAATAACAATATCACCCACCGCGGTAGATACATGCACGGGCAAAACAAGACAACCACGGGTCGTACCCAGATGATGGGAAAAATATAAAGACACATAAGACTATGTAGACCCAGGATCAAATAAGACAGAAGCATCCCTTTGGCAAACTGAGATAATACCTGTGATAACAGCATCTGATGCAATGGCGTCCCTCATGTCCGGAAGAGCATAGAATCGAGCCTGACCACCACCAGATCGGTCTCCACCCCTAGGGCGGCCCCTAGCTGTCTAGCCCCCACCCCTACCTGACTGGGAGGGTGCTGAAGTAGATGGAGTAGAAGAGGAGGGCTGATCCCTCTGTTGAGACCGACCACCGCGAAGCCGAGGACACTATCTCCTCATGTGACCAAGCTCACCGCACTCGTAGCAACTACCCGGTGTTGGAGAAGGGGACTGAAGAGAACCCCTCGCTACTGAAGAACACTGGGCTGAAGAAGCAGGAGCAGAGCTCTGAGCTGGAAGGGCACTAAGTGAAGACTGGCCCTGCTGAACTCCCTGATGACCGCAGCCTGAAGAAGCCCCACTGTACTTTGGGCGACCTGACTGAGGAGGCCTTAAGGATCGACCTCTCCACACTAGAACTAGCCCCTAGACGGAGCACCACTAAAGCTACCTGAACCTCGAGGCCTCTTGGCCTCCCTCTCTTCACGCTCCCGACGATGATCTGTCTCAATCTATCGAGCCATGCCAAATACCTCCTCAAACGAGGCGACCACAACCCTCTCTCTAGTCATCAAAATGCGAAGCGGATAGTTGGGGCCATCCACGAACCTCCTAATCCTCTCTCTATCAGTCGGGATCAATCATGTAATATGCCGAGCTAACTGCGTAAACCTCAACTCGTACTAAGTCACAGTCATGTCTCCTGAATCAACCACTCAAACTGACGATGCAATACTTCTCCAGAAAGAGAGTGGAGAACTGTTGCCAAGTAAGGGGCGCTGCTCCAACAAGCCTACGCCTCTCAAACTCCTCCCATCATGTAAATGCAGGCCCTGAGAACTGGAAGGTAGTAAAAGCCACTCCACTTGACTCCAAAATCCCTGCAGTGCGAAGCATACGCTGGCACTTGTCTAAAAATCCCTGGGCATCCTCGCCCTCAATACCACTGAACGTCAGAGGCTGGATCTTGCCGAACCTCTTTAGTTGACGCTGCTCGTCGTCTGGCATAGCTGGAACCATATAATCGGGAGCTGGTGCGATAGGCACAACTGGAGCAGCCGGTGCAACTGGCTGAGCTGGAACCGCTCCCGGTGTCTGCAATCCCTGAACAACCTACTCAGGTGTGCGAGTAGTGGGGGTCTGATGACCACCCCCGGTCTGTGAGGTAGCTGCTGTAGTAGTGGTTGAGACAGTCTGAGCTAGGCCAGTGCAGACGGATAGTATCTGAGCCAAGGCCTCCTGGAGATCAGGAATCACAATAGGCACTGTCGGTGCCTGAACAGGTGCTGCTGGAGCACCTACAGCTGGAGGCTGGTCCTGAACCGGGGCAGGTGGTGGATCTGCAGGTGCTACCCTCGCTGGTCTCTCTTGCCCACGCCCACGCCCACGACCTCTAGCGGGTGGTAATGGTGGTCGTCTGTCACGTCCGGTAGCACGGGTTCTCGCCATCTGCGAGAGAATTGAATACAAAAGTTTAGTTCTTGGATCAACAAAGCCGCACGACAAGAATTTCAAGAATATGAAGTGTTTCCTAAAAGTTATGTAGCCTCTCGAGGATAAATACAGACGTCTCTGTACCGATCCGCGAGACTCTACTAAACCGGCTAAAGACTCGTGAGGCTTAGTAACCTAGGCTCTGATACCAACTTGTCACGACCCCAACCCCGATCGTGATGGCGCCCAACACGATTGCTAGGCAAACCCGACCATTACAACACTCCCAACCCGAGTATGAAAACTCATCACCAGTTAATTAGATATTTATAACAGTTAGCAAGATTAATAATTCTGACAATAGATAGAAACCATACAGAAAGCCATAGTAATACCAATATAACTCCCAAAAGATCTAGGGTCACGAGTCTAGAGCCTCTAAATACAACTGAGTAATAAATTCTCAAAATACATAAGTATAAGATGCGGAAATATAAATGGATAAGGGGGAGAAGTCGGGTCCTGCGGACGCCAGGCAGCTATCTCAACAACTCCTGAGATAATCTGGAGAGCAGCAACAACGCTACGAAGCCTCCGGAACACCTAAATCTATACACATGGTGCAGGGAGTAAAATGAGTACTTCCAACTCAGTGAGTAATAAGCATATATAATGACTGAGAATGAGAATACCCAAAATACCTCATATGTAAAGCTACAGACAACGGTTTAGCACAACTAACGGTGAAAATGGCATTAAGACAATGACAGACAGACATCAATGTATGAATGCAATGCAATGCACATGACCGCTGCGGTGCGCAGCCCGATCCATTTGGGTACCCGCGCTCACTGTGGGGTTCAGACTCCGGAAGGGCTCCTACAGCCCAAACATAATATCATTGTATCATCGCTGCGGCGTGCAGCCCGATCCACACTCAGTCCAGAATATGCATATGAGCCACACAGCAAAGTCAGGTTATAGTCCTCAGTTCCAATTATTAGGAAAATATAGTTTTAGTTTTTAAAACCTTAGGAAGGTGACTAAGCATTTCGAACAATGTTTAACTTAGGACTGAAATCATATAAAATGCTAAGCATCATAAAAGCAGTGATAATAATCCCTAAGGGATTCAAATAATCAGCATATGGCCCAGATATTTCATACAAATCCAAGTAGGATGTTTGCCAATAATCTTTAGTCAAGTGCACAGTATTAACGTCTCTCGGGATGGACTACGCCATAGTCCCCAATCACAAATGACCCCGCACTTATCATAAAGTACGTGTCTCGCCTCAATATAGCGTCACAGTATGATATACCGGGGTTTCAAACCCTCAGGTCATCATCTACATATATTACTCACCTCAAGCCGGCCACAAGTCTAGCTCGCAATGCCCTTTCCTCCCGCGTCGAATCTGGCCAAAACCATAACGAATACATTACAATAGGCTAAAGAAACATAACCCAATCAAAAGAACTCGAAAAATACCAAAAAAATCTCGAAGTTGGCAAAACCCGAGCCCCGGGCCCACTTCTCTAAAAATTACAAAATTTACATAACCGGATTCCTCGTCTCGCCATGAGTCCATACATATAAAATTCACAAGAATCGGAGTCTCTCTGACCTCTCAAATCCCTAGTTTAACTCTCTTAAGTTTCAAGCCCTAACCTCCATTTTTAACCTTTAATTCCTTGGGTTTTCAGTGCTAATCCATGTTTATACACCATAATATCATAATCTAAGTCCAAGAATCTATACATGATGAAAGCCCTCGAAACTCTCTTCAAAATTTCCCAAAACCCTCTTAGTCCGAAGTGGAAATGTTGTGTTCTTTCAGAGATTCGCGAAGGTTAACTTAAATGGTTCTGCCCAGACCTTTTCGCTTCTGCGACAAATTTACCGCTTCTGCGGTTTTCCTTAAGTCGCCCAGGACCGCTTCTGCGGTCCATAACCGCTTCTGACCGCTTATGTGGACCTTAGTCCGCTTCTGCGAAAAATGTCAAAGCCCCAAAAACCGCACCTGCGACCCCTTAGCGCTTCTGCGGAACCGCTTCTGCGGTCCATTTCCGCAGAAGCGGAAATACCAGATGACAGCAACACAGACCTGAAGCAAACTTCAAAAACTCTCGTTTAACCACTCGAATTCACCCCGAGGCCCCCGGGACCTCACCCAAAAACACAGATGTGCCCCAATACCTTACTCAAACTTGCTCGAACCGTCAAAACACTATAGTAATCATAAAAATCATCAAATTTCCTCAAATCAAAGCCTAAGTTCAACCAAAACTTCCGAAACTCGCATTCGATCAAAAACCCGACCAAATGATGTCCGAATGACCTGAAACTTTACACACATATCCAAAATCACCTAACGGAGCTACTGCAACTTTCGAAATTTTCCAACCCTCAGATCAAAATCTCACCTATCAACCGGAATTTGACAAAATTCTAACTTCGCCAATTCAAGCCTAATTCTACACCGGACCTCCAAAATCAATTCCGATCACGCTCCTAAGTCATGAATCATCTCCCGAAGCTAACCGAATCACCGGAATTCACATCTGAGCCCTCTAACTCAATAGTCAACATTCAGTTGACTTTTTCAATATAAGCATTCCTTAAAGAGACTAAGTGTCTCATTTCCTATCCAAGCCAATCCAATTCAACTCTAACACAACCAATATCGATAATGAAACATGAAGAATCAATAAATGGGGGAAACAAGGCTGTGACTCACGTGACGACGGGCCGGGTCGTCACAAAAAAGAAACAGTAAGAACTACAGAATGCAAAATAACCACATTTGCAAAAATATAGAAAATAGCAACTACAACTAATCTATAAAATTAAGACAATTAATCGACATGACTACAAAATAACTATATTTATAAAGCTATAGGTAGTAGCAAATACAGTTTATACACATAATTAATACAGCTAATATACATGACTACAAAATATAAATTGTAGATAATATCATCTACAATTAATCTACAAAATTAAGACTACTAAACTACAATTTAATAACCAATTAAAACATAGATTTTTACAACTAATAACTACATTTATAAACTACTAAATTATAATTTAACAACCAATTAAAACATAGATTTTTACAACTAATAAAACTACAGTTATAAGCTGTAGATAATAGCAACTACAATTTATACACATTATTAATACAACTAATCTACATGACCACAAAATAACTACAAAATATAAATTGTATATAATATCAACCACAATTAATCTACAAAATTAAGACTACTAAACTACAATTTAATAACCAATTAGAATATAGATTTTTACAGCCAACACAGTACTAAAACAAGTGTAGGTATTAATCTACACAAAACCTACATAATTCTTCAAAAAAAAAAGCCCCAAGATTTTAACCTAAAGGGCGGAAAAAGTCGCAACTCGACCCGAAACCAACGTTAAAATGATGCCTGAGTTACAAACCATTGATTGATGCAAGCCTCAACCTCAAACATGCTAAAAACTATGACAAAATCGAAAAGGAAAACAAAAAGATTTTTTGGGGCTTTTAATTTTGAAATTCGATGGTCTTGGTGAGGATTTTGAGGAAGCTAATGGGAGATTAGTGATGTGGGGAGGTTGAAGATTATAGAGTTCTGATGAGTTGAGAGAGATTGAGAATGAGAGGGTTCTAGAGGGTTAGAGGGATTGATTTTGAAAATTAAAAATAAAAAATAAAAAAAAGCAAAAAGTGTGGGAGTGAAAATAGAGGGTCAAACATGGGGAGAGAGAATTATTGGTAAAAGGTAAGAGTATTTTATTTGTATGAGGTGGTGTGAAGTCATAATTGTGTCCAAATCATAGGCTCCATTAATCATATCAAAATTTTGAATTATGGTATATATTTAGTAATTAAATTTATAAATTATAATTAAATCAAAAGTTAAACAATGAAAGTAATAATTTAATGTAAGTGGTATATACATATAAAAACCCCATTTAATAATAATGGATCACACCTAATACCAGTCTTATCGACCAACTTATGGGCTTCGAATAGTTAAAGGTTGTGGAACAATTAAAGACCGCTCAATCATTGTTTGGTCAATTATTAAAGGGAAAATATACAAATCCCATTGCATATTTTATATCAAAGAACAATTATTATAATATATATATGTACAACAAACTTGTCTTGGTCAAACACGAGAACACGCGAGTGATTGCTATTGCAATGATTGTGATGAGCAAAAGTTATCTTAAAAAACAAAAAACTAACAAGACTTAGAAACCATGAAAATTAAAATAGTCAAAAGTTTTTTTCAGTGGATCGTAGGGACTTCAAAAAGTTATTACGAAATTTGTATACGCAATCGTAGCAGAAAAGGAGGCCAAGTGTGTTTATATATTAGGTTAATAAGATCAACAATAAAGCTTGTTATGAAAAAAATGTTTATGGAAATAGTAAGAATTAAATCTTTTAAATATTTCGGTGAAAATCAAAAATTGATTCTTTAATATTCTAAAAATACATTTATTTAGAAAATAACAGTAAGTTATCGCCAAAGAAAAGTTATTTGAATCTCTAAAATAGTATCATGTAGAAAGTGTATTGATGTATGGAGATTTACACCCCTTATCATTTGGCCCAAAAATACATTAGGAAATGGTCCACTTTGAAGCCCCTACCCAGAATAGCCAGGTTATACATAATCTGAAAATTATTTTTCATCAGTTAGCCCATTTTTCTTTCTTCGTTCTTCTTCTTCTTCCCGTGCCATGCCTCTGCACCCCAAATTTTTTTTACATTCTCCTTCAAGTCTCCCCAAGAGCAAGGTGGGAAGTTCTTGAAGGGAAGGTGTTAGCACGTGATTTTTGCCCTAGATATGAATTATTCCTAAAATTCAAACAAAAACGATTTCTTTATTATTTTACAATGTTTGTGACTTTTTGTATTATTTTCTGGTAATTGTTGCATTTCATCTATGCATTTTTATTCATATGAAAAATACAAAAACGCATTTGCATTTAGGATCTAATTTCATATTTTAGGATTAATTAAGGGTTAATTTGTTTTAGAACAAATATGAAGAAAATAACAAAAATAGTTCATTTTGTGTTTTAATTGTGAATTTGTCACGAAATAGTTTTAAATAAATTTAGGAGTTAATTAGTTTAGCTTTGAAATATATTAGAACTTTATTTTAATTTTTGCATCTTTATAAAATCAAAATAATACAAAACATAATTTGAAAATAACAAAAAGAAATAAAAAAAAGAAGAAAAAGAAAAGGAAGAATTCATTAAAAAAAATTAAAGAAGAGGTCTTGTTGAAATACCAGCTATTGGGTTGATTTTAATTGAAGACCTCAATCCAAATGGACCAAAATCACACGCCCAGGCCTAATTTACCCTCACAGGCTCACATCCAAATCCCCCTGACCCGGTCCGAACCCCTCCCCACTAGAGACACGGAAATAGCGTGCCTCCTCCCTATTTTTTCCGATTCCAGCTATATCGCCTCTTTTTCTCCTCCATTCAGAGGAGAGCACACAGACAGATCTCCTCCCCTTCTCTGAACAAAAAAAAATTCGAAAAAAAAACAACAGACACCTAGATCGAAGGAGATTCCCTCAGAGACAAAACGACGACTCCTTCTTCAACATAGAGATTCGTCGCCTCTTTCTCCATCTCACTCGTTCACTTCCTCATTCTCACATAATACAATCATAAGCTCATTTTCACCACTTGAAGCCCACTGTTGAGATCTGAAATCCTGTGCTTAAAATAAACGTGATATTCATCCTACGTTTCTGGCTTTTCAAAGTGGATTCAACGTAAAGAGTTTGTTCAAAGTTCAAAAGTGAAGTTGCTGGTCGCTGGTTTGCTGCTGTGACGCCTGTTGAGTAGCTGAGCTCCATCGCCTAGTTTCAAACCCTTATTTGGTTTGGCTTAGTTGATTTTCCTTGCAAATAGGTACACATTCTGAATCTATACTATTTCTTCATAAATTGGTTGAAATCATAAACTATTTGTTCATATTCTGATTCTGCTGCAAAGTTGCTGGGCTCCATTTTCACATTTTTTTTAAGTTCTATTTGGGCGAATTTTGTTGGTTTCACCATTGTCGAGCGCTGCTGTCCCATTTAGAAATTGTTTAGCTGAGCCTTATCGTTTGTTTGCTTAAGAGGTACTTTTGGCAGTATTAAATATATTAGTAGAGTGGAAGGTGATTTCTCATGCATTATTATGAAGAATTTGAGTTTGCGGCATTTCCTCTTTCAAATGACATATGAATTATGTTGTATACAATAGTGCAGACATTTCTATTGCTTGTTTAGAAATTGGCTCTAGTTATATACCCATGGTTAATGCCTTTGTATATGACATACAACAGGATTATTGTGTTCCATGCTAAAATTTATGTGAATTGTTATTATGCAGTCAGTTTATATATCTGCTTCAATAAACTAATATCAAGCATGTCGGGGTTCCCGTTCACTTATTGATTCTTTAAGTAATTGTGTTCCTCAAAGTTCATTGTCTATCATGCACTATTTAATTCAGCAAATGCTTTGTGTTTGTGGTTTGGTCATTCATTGAATTTTATAGCCTCTGTTCGTTTAATCTTTCAAATGCCTGTTCATATGGATTTATGTGATGTTCATGGAATATAATTTAAGATTGGGAATATTAATTGTTTATTAGCTTTTATGTTAGATGTTGGTTTGTTCACTCACATTGTTATATACACATTGTTTTTCTATAAGCTTACTTTCAGTGTTCAAGCTCTACTTTAAGAGAATTTCTATAATGTTTTGTTACCCCATTGCATATCACTGTAAAGGATCCGTTCCTGTGTTTTAATCCTAAATTGATATGGATATTGTTAGTTTCTGCTACCAGTTATATTTCTCTTGCAATTCGAGCTCATAGTTTGCAACCATATGTGTGCCCTTAGTATGTGAATCACATAGTTACTATACTGTAATTGGTTTAAATTGCAATTTGTCCCTTATGGCTGGTACTGAGAGCATTGGTTGAAGGGAACATTTATTCCTTGGTAGTTGATTTTAGTGGTCACGTGGTTGGTAAGCAGAATTTGCTTATCCTAATTGGATTACGCTATTGATTGCGTTGGATGTTGATTTATGCCCATTTTTGATTCATATCTTTGTGAATGCAATTGAGATCTTCATGTTTGGTTGGGTTACAGATGGATAAATTTTGGTATTTTGCTGAGCATAAGTGGAGAGCTAACTTGAGCTTGACCAGTTCATATCACGTCTCTCCAAAACTCAAATGTAGTAGATAAACAATCTTGGACATACCTGGTTCATTTTAGTTGAGTAAAACCCTTTAAAAATTATATTAGGAATAGGGGATTAATTCGCAAATATAAATTTGAGCTTCAAATTAGGTGACGGGTTCAAATTAAGAGGGTCTCCCCTTTTGTTTGAACTCGGACTTGAATTCGAGGCTTGAATTTATAAATGTAAATTAATTAGCCTTTTAGAGACAAATCAAAAATAAAAAAATCGTAGTTGCTTTAGGTTGGACTTTAATAAAAAATGAGACGAGCCTCGCTAAATAAAACTCAAAAATTGCGGGGCCCTCATTAATTTCTTAATTAAAAATTTTTAGCATTTGGAGTGTGCCGTTTAGCGAATTTCACGGCCCTTCGCAAAGTTAAAAGACGTTAGTCACTTTAAGCGCGCTTTTAATAATCTTACCTTCCTAAATACGAGTGTGCATTTCATGCAACCCAAATCCAAATCCAAAAATATTGAATAAGAATGTGTCGAGAATCCGGGTGCATTTCATGTGACGTGATCCGAAAATATTACTTTCGTAAAAATAGTTAAAAAGCGGTAAATAATTAGGAAAATCGAGGAAAATCGCACGATAGGTTGGAGCATTAAAAATTAGATTTTAGCCATTTATAATAATTTAAGCGACCGTACTAGAACCACGGGATTCGGGGGTGCCTACCACCTTCCCTCGGGTCAACAGAATTCCTTACGCAGAATTTTTGGTTCGCAGACTCCAATTGGGAAGTCGACAATTTTCCTCGATTTGGGATTAAATTAAACCGGTGACTTGGGACATCAAAAACCAATCCTATCCCAAGTGGCGACTCTTAATAAATAAATTATCCCATTTCGAATAATGTCACTTTAAATGGAAAAACTCCCTTATACATTTATCCTACGGGGTATGTGTGTAGGAGGTGTGACAGAAGGATGCCGGAGGACTATTTGAAAACAGCCTCTCTACCTCAGGGTAGGGGTAAGGTATGCGTACACACTACCCTCCCCAGACCCCACTAAGTGGGATTATACTGGGTTGTTGTTGTTATCTCCTTCAATTCTTCTTCCAGATTCAAAGCTGATAATCTCTTATGGAGTGCATTATTCTGTTATTTAGTCACTTATGATTCAAAAATTCGATTTCCGATTTCTTAGTTATTTGGAATAGGTAATTTCCATTTGATTGGAATTATCAACAGGAGTGTAGACAATAAATTTGCGTCGAGAAAATAAAATCAAGACCGAAAAATATCGCAATAATCGTAGTATTTTATTTTGAATATTTTGAGTGTACAATCTCTATAAATCCTCTGATTCTTCTTTTCAACAGTAAATAAATTCAAGGACCTTTGAGCTTGATCTTGAATATGTAGTTGTTGCAACGAACGATGATCTTTTTTTTGAGCTTTAGCTTGATTGCTTGAACTAGACCTTGATTTGTTGTTCGTTCTTGAGCTTGAATTTGATTGCTTGAAGCTTGAAACTTGTAGAGAAATTTGCGGCGTTTAATCCACGAGCTCTCTCTTGCTTCTTGTTATAACTTCTGGTGTCTTTTTTGAGTTATGAAGACTACTATTAATAGTTGTGGAAGGGAGGAGTCATGATAAGAACAAACTTTTTTCGACCAATCAAATTGAGGTGTGACATGACCGCATTTGATTGGCCAGAACATGTCACTTGCACACGTGGCGCGATTTCAATGGCCTTTCAGTGTGACTGGCCATGGCTTGTCATTTTGACACGCGGCATGATCCTATTGGCTCTTCCGCTTGACTTGTCGCGCCACGTTATTTGATACGTGGCAACAAACTGGATCTCTAGGAAGATTGCATCTTGGGCTTAATGAAGTGGGCTCATCACTTTAGTCCAATTAAATGGGCTAGCCCAATGGATTAAGACTTATTTATTTAATTCATACTTTATTTGATTTATATAATTAATCCAATTATATTAGCCCATAATATTTAGTTGGACCAATAGTATCTTGAATTTAAAATATAATCCAAATTATTTATTGAATTTGAATCCAATAAATTTTTTATGCCTACAAATATCCCCTACTTCAAGACTTGTCAAAATATAAGCTTTAAGACTAGGATTGAAGTATTATGTAGCAACATATTTTTCTCCCTTTTCATATAAAACTTGACCAAGTAATAATGATAACTCAAAAATTTGAAATACCAAAGTTCCGAATTTCAGTTACGTTGAACATTGTAGTTGCTCTCTAAAGCTCCATTTTGACTTTTGTAAAATAAATCTCTTTTTTAATAAGAATCATTGTCTTATGTGTAGTATAAGACCAGTATATGTATTCAAATCTCTTTAGAATTGAAACTGTGAACATTTAATATTGAAAACTACACTTTGACTCCATGTCCAACGCAACTTATTTCGGCCGCCTAAGCAATCCCAAATCCTTTTGGTTACTGATTTCGGAGCATCCCATATCGAAACCTCACCTCCCGATCAGCTGCATAAGCATAAGAGATCTATATAAACCCATGTTCCTGTGTTCATTAAGCATCAATTCACAGTTTTTGCAAACCACTTAGACTCTATTTTTTGGGGACTCGGAGGTATTAACGCAAAGGTAATTTCTTCTTCTTTTCTTGTTTTTTTTTTTTTGTGTGTGTAGGTCAAGCGAGAAATATATGTATTTGTTCAACAAGATGATCCACGCATGAAGAAGGCTGTCACGACCTGGATTTTTCATCCTCGAGAATCGTGATGGCGCCAACTCGTGGAAGCTAGGCAAGCCAAATTTAATTACTTTTCGTTAACAACATAATCCCTTTTTAACAATTATTGGCAATAATATAAAAGCAACGAGATTAAATAATAAGCGGAAGTCTTATCATTATATAAAACTGAATAGAAATGCGGATAGTTCAACAAAATCCTCTATCCAAGAATGGTGTCACTGTACTCACGAACTGCTAAGAACACTAAATACAAACGTCTGAAAGAAAACATAAACTGTTTGTCTCCAATACAATGAGATAGCAGACTATAAAGAGAGGATAAGGGAGACGCCTGCAAGGCTACCTCGGGTCTCGCTGGACTGAAGGCCTGCTCCCACACACTAATGCTGCTGCTGCTCGAAACCTGGATCTCTGCAAAATAATACAGAGTGTAGTATCAGCACAACCGACCCCATGTGCTGGTAAATGTCTAGCCTAACCCCGGTGAATTAGTGACGAGGCTAGACCGGACTACCACATAAACAGGTACAATTTCATATATATATATATATATATATATATATATATATATATATA
>MU682450.1:26627-54272 GCA_026770625.1 Nicotiana glauca
TCCAGTAACAAAGGAAAACAACACAACTCAATAGTATATAATGAAACAGAAATCAACAAGTACATGGCATCACCCTTCGTGCTTTTACTCTCATAGTCACCAAGTAATAACATGTGTACGACATCACCCTTTGTGCTTTTACTCTCATACTCACCAAGCAATAACATGTTCACGGCATCACCCTTTGTGATTTTACTCTCATTCCTCACATATATCAATAGAATCGGCACGGAATGGTACATCGTGCGGCACGACATCGCCCTTCGTGCTTTAACACTCTTTTCGCATAATAAGCGAACATTGAATGGCGTCACCATTCGTTCTTTACACTCTTTCCTTACCAATAATCAAATAATGCACGACATTACTCTTCGTGCTTTAACACTCTTCCTCACCCAAACAACAATCACAAACAAGGGCAAGGGAATAAATAAACAATGATGAAAATTCCGGCAAGGGAACACAAACAAGCAATTAAAAACCCGGCAAGGGTACAACATCAAAAAAAATCTCAACGTCCCGGCAAGGGAAAATATTCAATAATCAACTACGTCCCGATAAGGGAATAAATCATTAACTCTTTACCTTTCGTTCACTTTCATTTCATAGTTCACATTATCACTCGAGCCAATGCTCTAAAGATTTACTTATCTCATATACTTTCACAAATTGTATTTCAACTCGAGCCAACGCTCCACGAATTTCAAGGGTCACAATTTTCTTTCACAAGATCTTTACAACACATAGCAGCCATCAATTAAGCATGGAAGATATAACAAAATCCCAACTATTCACAATTAAGGACCCACGGTCATGCTAGACACTGTATAGATACTCGTCACTATGCATATACATCGTACTCGACACTTAACAAGTAGCAAATAAGACTCAACTCCTATTTCCTCAAGCTAGGGTTAAACCAAACATTTACCTCGATGCCTTGAACTCAACTCAAGCCTTAACTATGGCTTTACCCCGTGATTCCACCTCCAATCCGCTCGAATCTAGCCACAAATTACTTAATTGCTTTAATAAACATTAAATGAATCAATTTGAATGCATGAAAATGAATTTTCTAAAGTTTTTCCCAAAAATTCCAAAATCGCTCCCGAGCCCACGTGGTCAAAACCTGAGGTTCGAACCAAAACCCGTTACCCTTTCCCCCACGAACTCAAATATGTAATTTGTTTTGAAATCGGACCTCAAATTGAGGTGCAAATCTCCAATTTTTAGAAAAACCTAGGTTCTACCCAAAACCCCCAATTTCACCCATGAAAATCATTGATTTTAAGTAGAAAACATGTTAAATAATGTTAATGATTGAAAGAAATGAGCAAAAATCAACTTACAATTGATTTAGAAGAAAGTTTGTTCTTGAAAAATCGCCCAAAGGAGTTGTGTTTTGAAAATGGGGTGAAAAAGTATTTTAAAATCGACTAAGTATAAAAAAAAATGCAGGTTGCAGATGTCGTAATTGCAAACCCCGACCAATTTATGGGAATTGCGAACTCTGCTTCGCATTTGCAAAGCCAGGACTTACAGGGGACCTTCACATTTGCGAACTTGGTCTCGCATTTGCGAGCCTCGAACTTCGCATTTGCGATCCTAGGCAGGCCTAGGCTGGTTTCGCATTTGCGAACCAGCCTTCGCATTTGCGAGTTCGCATTTGTGAACAAGCCTGCAGGCCTGTTCACACCAGATTTTTCAAAGTTTAAAAATACACTCCGACGCCTATCCAAAACTCACCCGAGCCCTCGGGACTCCAAACCAAATATGTACACAACCTCAAAAACATCCTACGGACTTTACCGTGCGATCAAATCACCAAAATAACATCATATACATCGAATTAATCTCAAAATTCATAATTTCTTTCAAGTTTTCATAAAACATCAAATTTCCATTTTTAAGTCCGAAACACGTCAAACGACGTCCGTTTTTAACCAAATTTTGCAGAAAACGCTTAAATCACATATAAGACCTGTATCGGGCGCCAGAACCAAAATACGGGCCCAATACCGATACGTTCTAATCAAATTTCATTTCAAATTCTCTTAAATATTTTCAGAAAATATTTTCACACAAAAATTTATTTCTCGGGCTTTGGACCTCGAAATTCGATTCCGGGCATACGTCCAAGTCCCATATTTTCCTACGGACCCACCGGGACAGTCAAATCACGGGTCCAGGTCCGTTTACCCAAAATGTTGACCGAAGTCAAATTTATTCATATTAATATTAATATTTAGCATATTTCACACAAAATTCATATTTAAGCTTTCTGGCTACGCGCCCGGACTGCACACGCAAATCGTGGCAACTCTAAATGAGGTTTTCAAGGCATCAGATGTACAGAAAGAGTAAGAAAATAAGTGATAACTCTTTGGGTCGTCATAAAGGCGGTCTTAGGGTGTGAGGGGATGGGTACTCATCCCAACCCAAATATCAGAGAGATTACTCTCAATGTGCCCCGACTATCAGAGAGATTACTCTCCATGTGCCCCGACTATCGAAGAGATTACTCTCAATGTGCCCCAACTATCGGAGAGATTACTCTCAATGTGGCCCGACTATCGGAGATATTACTCTTAATTTGGCCTGATTGTGAGCACGTGATTTTTACCTCACATGAATTACTCCCATAAAAAAATGAAAACAAAATTATTTATTTTATTGTTTGAAGTCTTGTGAAATTCTGTGGTATTTTCTGTTACTATTTGCGTTTGTCTATGCCTGTGTATTTTATTTAGTGGAAAGTAAAATAATAATAATAATAATAATAATAATAAAAATATAAAAAATGTTGCATTTTCGCATTTATGATTTAATTAGATATTTTTGAATTAATCAACAATTAACTATTTTACAAAAATTAAAAATCATAAAAAATATGTATATTTGCAATTTTTCAGTAATTAATATCAAAGTTGTGTGATTTGATTATGAGTGATTAATTATTATTTTAAATTAATTGGTATTTTTAAGTTGACTTTTGGTTTATAATTTAACTTAGGGTTTTAGTTTTTATTTTTGGGAAGAAAAGAGAAAGAAAAGAATTAATAAAAAGAGAGGAAATCAGCTTTGGGCCAAAAATCCCCAAGCCCAAACGAAAACCCCCTCCAATTGAGGCCCAAACGCGTCCCCAGTCCTGTCCGTCTCCAGCATATCCCAAAACGACGTCGTTTCTCGCCCAAAAGATCCAAGCCATTAATCTTCTTCAATCAAACGATCAAGAATCCTCCCCATAACCCGACCCGTTTTCCCCGGACCGAACCAGTCCCCTACTAAGACCAAATGACCATATTTTTCATAAGTTAATTGATCCAAGCCGTTGATCTTATTTGATCAAACGACCTGGATTCAATTCCATCTTATGTATATAAGTGACCAAACAGACCCTACCCCCCCTCAGAACCCTCGCCCCCATTCCATCGCTTCTCTTCTTCAAACCCTAGAGACAACTGACACCATTCCCTACCGCCTTCCGATGGCAGCGCCGACCCCAATCAGCTCAAAACATACACCACAGAACCCCCTTTGTCTCCTTTTCCACATCCTATAATTGGTTTCCTTCGAACACCTTTAGAGCTATTCGAATCTTGATTTTAAGATAAGAACCCTAGCAGCCGCCACCATTCACCCTAGCCTTCCGGTGGCGGCGCCACTTCCAAACAACCCCAAACTAACACCCTAGGACCACCAAGACCCCATCTTCCCAAATCCTTACTCCGTTACCCTCAAATCAATCCATAATCCGTCAAACAATAAATCTGAGGTTTTTAACCTAAAGCTGCAAAATCAAGATTCGTCAGTATTTTAAGCCGATTTTGATTTTGTCTGTGTGTTCCTGATAAGAACACACATTTAAAATCAAAATTTTGTTTAAAGGAGTGAAGGATCGAAGGTTTTCAATTGCTATTGACCAGTGAGTTTCTGTTTTCTTTTCATGTTTTTAGTTTAGCGTTATTCTAATATTTCATCTTCCTCATCTCTTTTTCTTTTCTTGGTCAATTTCAAATTGAAATTTGATCAATCCCACGGTATAAAATTTTTCTATTCACAGTTCGTTCTTTAAATTGGTTTTATAAATACAATTAGGCTATTAGTGTATTTTAAGAATGGAATTGTATCTCGGGCAGTCAAATTAAGGGTTAGTTTGAATTTGGTTAATTTTTATTCAGATTGTGTTGATAGGGGTCGATTAGGATAAGTTTGAAATGGTCATTCAATAGAGAAGCTTCTATATTGGTAGGATAAAACTAACACTAATGCAATTAAAATAATAACACTAACTAGTGGATAATTAAAGAAGTGAAAAGTATAATTGGTAGTGGTAAATGCACTTATTTGAGTGCTTATAAATAGGCTGGGAGTCTGATACATCAGGACATACACGGAAGTACCCTGAAAATACTATGGAAACATTCTGAAAAATCCAGAAGAACTAAATATATATACATATTCTGATAATCTGAGAGAAGGAAAAACACTCTGAAATCTGAGAGAAAAACAAACAGAAAACAGAGAAAGTTCTGAATATTCCCTAAGAGATATAGAGAACATTCAGAGTATTGGGTGAAAAGTATTTGGATATATACATACACTGATATACAATGAAAAATCAGTAGCTGATACTAGGAAATACAGCTGAAAATCCTCTTAAAATACTATTTTTTTTATTAAAATTGCATTCTCAAAGTGTTTCTTTGAATTTTCACTGTTCCATTTGGGTTTTGAGATAAGTTGAAGTTGGAATTTTGAAATTGGTTGAATTCTGCTGGGATTCAAGTGTTTTAAGGATTGGTTTGTTAAAGCTGTGTGTCTGGCTGTTGCTATTGCTTTCCTCACCTTCTCCTTCTTTTCTAATATCCAGGTACACACCCCTGAAATTCAAACATGTGATCTTCCAAATGGGAGTCGAAAAAAATGGAATAGAATGTGTTGATATTCGAATATTGAACTGTTGGATCTTAATCAGTTGTTGCTTTATCTATTTTCTTTCTGTTTATGCTATGCTTCAAAGTAATGTATACTTATCTTAGGATTTGGATATATTCATTTCGAACAGTAGTTGCTTATAATTTAGTTTACTGATTCACTCCATTTCATATCATTTGTATTGTTTAGAACCTGAGTAATGTTTGTGGATATGGCTGATTCAAGGTTTTAGAGCTTTAAACATGTGCTAAGTAGGAATATTTTATTTTGTTGTAGCATATTTGGATCTGGTATGTATAATGGATACGTATTTGCTTGAAATGGAATTTGGTTATTGAGTTCAGGGGTGTGGTTTCCATGTTAATATACAAATTTTGTTTTAAAGGGCTGTAGGTATAATTGCATGATAAAAATCAAACTTGAAGGCCTGCAAGTTGTTTGCGTTGATGCAGGGATTCGACCTTGAATCCCCGCCTGGCCATTATACAATATTGCTGAATTGGGCTAACATTTGTAAAATGATGCTGGGTACCGTTGGGCCCAGGATTGAGATAGTGGATGGATTCACTAATAACAAAAAAAAAATATAGTAGGTTGTTGGGTTCAAGCTTGGGTTTAAACTGGAAAGCCTTTTTTGCTATTTAGACCATTAGACCATTAGTTCATTAATCCAAGAGGTATAAAACATGGACATTAGTTGGGTTGTTGGAATTGGTTTTGGACGAAATAGGAATCTAGGTAATTGGACAGTGAACAAATTGAGTTTTTTTGTCATATTATGTATATGTGAATTGGGTTCAACATTAACGTTATTTTCCTTCTTCATTTACGTTAGTAACATGTTTATTTGAGGTAAATCACTTGCATTTAAATATTGCGTTTTTAATTAAGCAAGTTTGTTCTAGGTAGTTCAAAACCCGTTTTATCTGTCAGAATTCGGGTATTGCAATGCCATAATAGATATCGTTGAGTTGCGGGAATTTTGTATCTCAGTCCCAAGGATAAAAAATGTGAAAAGCGGTTATTCTCGCAAATGTCTCTATCTTAGAATAAAAATTGGATATTTTGCGAATGGTCTAGTTATGGAGTGGTTAAAGCTGCAAATCGAAATGATTAGTGTAATTTGATGTCACGAATTGGTAAGAGTAAATTGGCTAATTAATGTAGGAAATTAATTGAGGTGCACCGAGTCGAAAGTGACAAGGGCATGACCCCCGCTTAATTAGTTTTTTAATTGATCCTTAGAACTCGAGGCATGTCATTTAGAAAATTTTCATGACCCTCGCGTGTTTAATAAATTTACCTTCTTAAACTCGGGTGCACATTTATGTGACCCAAATCCAAATTCCAACGAAGTTAAAATATGCCAAAAATTACGGTTGTATTTATGTAACGTTGTTCGAGGCGTGTATTAACAACGTTGCAATCTTTTTTAAAATAATCAAGTAAAAGCGGTCAAAATTTAAAAAGATGCACATAGGTTCATAATTATTTAAAATCAGATAATTAAGTCGAATGTAACAGTTGAGCGACCATGCTAGAACCACGGAACTCGGGAATGCCTAACACCTTCTTCCGGGTTAACAGAATTCCTTATTCAGATTTTTGGTTCATGGAATGTTAAACACGGTCATTCTTTTCCTCGATTCGAAATTTGAACCGGTGACTTGGGACACCATAAATCTCCCAAGTGGCGACTCTGAATTCTTTAAATAAATAAATCTCGTTTTAATTGCTCTTTAGTTGAAAAAACTTCCCTTATTATACCCTTGCGGGGTGTGGTGAAAAAGGAGGTGTGACAGCTCTGGCGACTCTGCTAGGAAAATGAACCCAGAATGTTTGGTTCGGGTTCAAGAATTTGAGCTTAGAATAATTGTTGTATTTGGCTTTGTTTATTATCTGATATTTTTACATGTTGGGCTTAATGTGCAAATTGATGCTTTTACCGCTTTAATTTTATTTGAACCGTACATATAAACTGTTAGGAAACCATTCTCTTCTTATCTTCGGGGATGTGCTCGCTGGTCGAGACTCCCTATTCTGTTAGTGTCATACCTTGAAATAAGAAAGAGGCTCGGACAAGTTACTAAGCCGGATGATCTTTCGAGTCCCCGGTACATAGCCCCCTCCTCGACTCGAGTTGTCCGCTCGGGTACACAGTTTAGAACAAATACCCAGGTTTTGAACCTAGAATAACTCAGCCTCATGCCGGATCCCTAGTAGGAACGCTTATCTGCATCATGTGCATTTGACTTAGGAGGCGCAACATAGGAGTTGGGTTTGTCTAGGACAGGTATACCTGTAATGAAAAAGACCATCCTGATGCATCTTACTTGCTACTTGTGCATTTAAGTTGCTTTGAACTTGCGTGTTGCCTGGCTTTTTGAATATTGAAAAAAAAGAGAAATAGCAGCATAGAAGGTTAAGAGAGTTAATCGCCAGTTTCGAAAAACTAATGTCCAAATAGTGTCGAAACTCTGCCAATTTTTTTTTGGAAAATGTAAAAAAGACGAAAAATGTTTTCATTTTTAAAATACTTTGTTTTATTTTCCAATAAAAATGAAAAAAAGGAGAGTTTTTATTTTTTTTTAAAAATAGTTTGTTTTTATTTGCCACTGAAAAAAAGAGTCTTGTTCAAAAATAGTTTATTTTGCTAAAGAAAATAAAAAGTCTTGTTTTTAAAAAATAGTTTGCTTTATTTACCGATGAGATGAAAAAGAAAAAGAAAAATGTGTTGCAAAAATAGTCTGTTTTGTTTGGGAGAACTACGTAAGTTTAATTCTCATCGGATGTGAGATACGTAGACAATCCATATCGAGTTCAACTATATTTTAAAAAATAGGAATAAATAAATGTTGTTGTTTTGACATAAGTAAAGGTA
This sequence comes from Nicotiana glauca, assembly GCA_026770625.1. NCBI lineage: Eukaryota > Viridiplantae > Streptophyta > Magnoliopsida > Solanales > Solanaceae > Nicotiana > Nicotiana glauca. The sequence goes on from MU682450.1 coordinate 34,447, forward strand.
ATGCCATTCTTGTCCTAAATAGCCAAATGTCCCCAAAAGGACGCCGGAAGGTCGTTTTTGCAAGAACAACCGTCTTTGGTCATCTTTCAAAAATTTTGGCCGGTTAAACATTCTTCGAAGTGCTGAAAGGTCGTATTTGCAAAGCTGGGTTTTTGGTTTTAGAAATAAAAATCGGAGAAGAGTCAATTTTGATTTTTTTTAGTCAAATAGAATAAAAGCATGACTGTCTTGCTTAATCACCTTAATAAATGTGCAGAATAAGAACAAGTCAGAATTTACCGGTAACAATTGTGAACAAGATCCCTTTGGAGTTGCACATGTGATGGAATGATTTGGGTGGATCAGGACAAGACACGGTCAAATTGTACTTGAGAGGTCTCATGGGGTTGCTGAAGATTAATCCGGGAGGAGGGGGCGATATCATAAAGGCATTGGTCCTATTCTGGGACCCGGCTCATAATATATTTCATTTCTCAGATTTTGAACTTACCCCAACATTGGAAGAAATATCTGGATACATCGGGGGTCCCAAGGTTCCTCTAAGACACCAATACCTGATTGCTCCGAGGACCGTAGGCGTACACAGTTTCCTAGATTCCTTGAAAATAAGTAGGGTGGTACACAACCTGGACTTGGCAGCTGGTTTCTGTACTTTACCGTTCATATACAACAGATATGGTCATATAGGAAGGTTCAACAAGCCAGAAAACAAAATTTGTAGCAAAGGAAACTGCCTTAAGTGGAAAGAACATAGATGTTTTGCATTTATTGTGGCCTTTCTGGGACCTCTGGCGTTCCCTAGAAAAGACGGGAATATCGACATACGAGTAGTTGGGGTTGTTAATACTCTGCTCACCCAGGCCAAGAGCACACTCACGCCTATGATAGTAGCTGAGATTTTTCATGCTCTCACAATCTGCAGAGCCGGGGGAAACTTATTTGAAGGGTGCAATCTGTTGTTGCAAATGTGGATGACCGAACACCTGTTCCACCGTCCCCAGTTCATAAACTATGGGTCAATGGAGAAAACTTGTATAGAGGAATTTTATACAAGGATTAAAGGGGCCAGTCTACCTGAAGGGGTCGCAGGATGGATATATTACTTTCGATCCCTCATTGCTAGCCAAGTAGAATAGACGCTGGGATGGTTGCCTGTGGACGATATCATATATATGCCAGCAACGGGGCCTCACTTCCTTCTGATGGGTCTTAGGAGCATCCAGCCCTATACCCCGTATCGGGTTTTGAGACAGCTCGGAAGGTGCCAGATAGTGCAAAAAGACGAAGATCTCAGTACCCGGGTAGTTGAGATTGGACCGGATGACCAATTCCCTGAAGCAATAGTTCGCAAAATTTGGAACAAATGTCAAATCCTAACAGCAAATACTTGCGTACGGGATCGGGCCAAGGTGAAGTGTTGCCTGGATACCTTGCTTGGTATAAAAGAGACTTTGAGTTCGAGAGGCTAGCCAAGAGGCCCCATATCCAAGATTTTGTCAAATCATCACAGGAACAGTGGGACTGGTTGGCCAAAGAACGCGAGTACAGAGCTACAATAGGCAAACTGGAGAAGCAAGCCATGAAACTTCAGTTTAAAAAGGATGTTCAAGCCACTGCAGATGAGGGGGAAAAGAAAAGGCTAATCCAAGAAAACGAGGCCTTTAAAATTCAGATCCGAAAAATAAGAATATCTGTCAGAAAACCAGAAAGGAGCCGGGCTGACCAAAAACTCATAATTGAGCTAAAAGGGAAGGCCCGCGAATACCAAGATGAGTTGGAAAGATCTGAAGCTAGCTTGGCAACGATCCGAACCAGATGGGCAAAGGGTGCAAAAAAGCTGGCACTTCATATGCAGCAGATGAAGAGAGACTACGAGGGGAGCGTCACTATACTGAGAGAAACAATACCCACTCTCGAAAATAGGGTATTCAGGCAAGCCAGAGATTTCAGAGCAAATAGGAAACACTGTTATGACCTGATGGCGCGGATGGATGAATAAATGCGTATTTATCAAGATCAACTCCGTCATAACTCTCGAGTGCTGGAAACATGGGATCAATAGGTACGACGATTGCTGCAGGAAAAGAGCAAGATTAGTGAAGGGGTCAGAAACATCGCACGTTCCATTACCGCAAAATGCCGACTGTGCAAGGACATGACCCGTACCACCTTTTTTGCAGCAGTAATGACTTTCGTCAAGCAAATAATGAACGATCTGGAGAGGCTTCAAAGGGATCTTGCACAAAGGCCCGCGGCAAGGCCGAATGATGCCTCGCGGGCCCCAAGAAATTTTAGAGTATTAAAGCATTCTTAATCTTTGTTTTGAGTCTATACTTTTGTTAAATTGTAAGTCTGTCAGTCAATCCTTTTAAGTTTTGTTTTGTTCATCCTTTCAAAATTCTGTAACTTTTTTCAAGTGGTATAATAAAAGTAATTATTCTGTGGAATATTTTGCTACGTATTTCACACTGGCCAGAACTACGCACGGCCTGATTCATGTGAGGACATGATACGTAGGCAATCTACATAAGATTCGACCACCACTAAAAAGAAGAAAAAGAAAAGAGAAAGGAAATGAAAATAAATAAAATAAAGGAAAGTTTGAGAGGCATTAAAAAAAGGGAACAACTATAAGAAGCCGGAATGACGCACGCAATCGAAGCGAAAGGCATGATAGAAATAGTTAAACTGTCCAGGTGCATTACATTCCAACGTGCGATTGCATATCTGTTAAACTCTAAAAAACTAACAAGTTTGTTATTTGTCCAGAGAATTCAAGCAGTTAGTTTATCTAGAGCATACTGGCACATTACCATTATCAGACTATATCAAATGGACCAATACCGGTGATCATGTCTAGCCCCGAAAGAGAAAGGAGCGCTGAGGTGGAAGAAGTAGATGTGCAAGCCATGAAAGATGAAATGTACAAGTTGAAACAACAAATGACTGAGATGTACCAAGCCTGGACGAGTGGTCAGCCAGTACCATCCTATCCTGCTAACCCCACTTTCCTCCAAATACCCGTCCAATCTCCGGAACAACTTGTTTCAGACTCATCCCCAAACTTTTCCACATATCAACATCACCAGGGAACTACCTCTCGGATGCCCCAAATGCCAAAGACAAATCCATACCCTCCATGCCAATTACCCCTGTTTTTGTGGCGCCTCCACCAGCCACACTCCACAGGTCTTCCAGCGAGCCTGTGTTCCAAACTCAAGACCATTAGTATTACCCTCCCGAACCCACATTCAAAGTACCTGAACTGTATCCTTACCCTCCTCAGCTTGATAACCCGATAGAACCTAAAAAGCAACCCAAGAATCCGGAGCAGGAAGAAATGTTTCAAAAAGTAAAGAGCCTGGAGCAATCTTTCCGGAATGTGCAAGGTTTGGGTGGCCAAGTCAGTGTGGCATATAAGGATTTATGTTTGTTCCCAGATGTTCAGCTACCAGCAGGGTTCAAAATGCCTAAGTTCAATCTGTATGACGGGCATGGTGATTCGGTGGCACATTTGCGAGGATTTTGCATCAAGATGAGAGGGGCGGGTGGAAAGGATGAGTTACTAATGGCATACTTCAGCCAGAGTTTGAACGGTATGCTTTAGAATGGTATACACGACAGGACCATGGTAGGTGGTACACCTTGGATGAATTGGCACAAGCATTCGCCGGCCACTTCCAGTACAATCTACAAATCATTCCAGATCGTCTGTCATTGATAAAACTGGAGTAAAAACCCGGAGAGAGCTTTAGGGAATACGGTTTCTGTTGGAGGGAACAAGCTGCGAGGGTCGACCCTCCAATGAAAGAAGGAGAAATGGTTGACTACTTTTTGCAAGCTTTGGAGCCGACCTATTTTGGTCACTTGGTGACGACAATTGGAAAATCTTTCAAAGAGGTTGTGAAAATGGGCGGTATGATCGAGGAAGGACTTAAGTCCATCAAGATCATGAGTTACTCGGCAATCAAAACAACCACTCAAGCCATCCAGAGCGGCACCGGAGGTGTGCTCAGGAAGAAGAAGAAGGAGGAAGTTGCAACGGTGGAGTTGAGAACGTGGCCGAGGCGCCCAGCACCATATTACAACCAGCCACAACCCCACCCTCAAAATTACCCACACACTCTATATAGCTCACCACAACATTACTACCCACAACCAGATCCCCACTTTTCCGTCTATCATGCACAAGCATACACTCAAACCCCGGTTCATGCACAATGGCATGCGCCGACCCCACAAAATTCATATCCAGCTCCACAAAACACCTACCCACCCCCAAGAGCCTACAGAAATCCCACAGGAATAGGTTTCCGTCCCAACCAAGGTTTCAGGAACGAGAGGGCACAAAAACAGAAGCCTTTCACTCCATTGGGAGAATGATATACAAGTCTATTCCATAGGCTGAGGCAGTTGGGCATGTTGAATCCAATTGAGGCCAAGTTGCCAAACCCTCCTCCAAGGAATCTGGACCACTCAATAAGCTACGAGTACTGTTCAGGGGCCCCCGGGCATGATATAGAGAAATGTTGGAAACTGAAAACCGCGGTGCAAGAACTCATTGATACTCACCTAATCGAGGTTCAAGCCCAGAGGCACCCAATATCAAATAGAATCCACTGCTGTCTCACCATGAGACCCATATGATTGAGTTGATACACAAGGAAGGGGAGCCAAAGAAACCCTTGCAGACAGTAATGATGATCCGGTCCAGCGAAACCGTTTCGAAAGAGAAGGTAACCAATGGGAAGTCAGTGGTCCAAAGCAAGCAAGTTTCAGTGGCCGAGAAAAGGTAATCAAGCATTACTGCAATGAAACCAGAACAAGCAAAAGTGGTAGTACCAGGGGTTGCAAGTGAACCTGTTGTGGTTGTGAAGGGTGCTCGCATAGAGCCTGTTATTATAAAGCCGATAACCTAATTGCCAGTAATCAACAGAAAAACTATCCCTTGGAGTTATAAACAAGTGGTGGTGACATATAAAGGGAAAGAGGTTAGGGAAAAAGTTTGTGAAACCCAAGGGCTAACTCGTTCGGGAAGGTGTTTTGCTCTTGCAGAGTTATGAAAGGCCAATCCAGCAGCGGTAAAGAAACCTGTAACTAAGGAAGAAGCGGAGAAATTCCTAAAGAAAATGAAGATGCAGGACTACTCCATCGTAGAGCAGTTAAGAAAGACGCCGACCCAAATCTCATTGCTCTCATTGCTAATCCACTCAGATGAGCACCACCAGGCGTTGATGAAAATATTGAATGAGGCCCACGTCCCTGACAAAATCTCGGTGAATCATCTGGAGAAAATAGAAAGCAAAATCTTTGAGGTAAACAGAGCTACTTTCTCAGATGATGAGTTGCCAATGTAGGGCACAGAACATAACAGGGCCCTTTACCTGACGGTAAAATGTGAAGACTCTGTGGTTACACGAGTTCTAATTGACAACGGGTCTAGTGCAAATACATGTCCTCTTTCCACACTGACCAAACTGAAAGTGGATAGTGACAGAATCCACAAGAACAACATTTGTGTTCGAGTGTTCGATGGCGGGGGCAAGGATTCCGCGGGTGACATGTTACTAGAATTGACAATAGGGCCCGTGGAGTTCACCATGGAGTTTCAAGTGCTAGATGTGGCGGTCTCTTATAGCCTTCTATTGGGGCGACCCTGGATCCATACCGCCAAGGCAGTGCCATCTACATTGCACCAAGTGGTGAAATTCGAGTGGGAAAGACAGGAGATTGTGGTACACTGTGAAGATAATATGTGTGCCCTAGGTGATGCCATTGTACCTTTCATCGAAGTGGAAGACGACCAGAGGCTATGGGTATATCAATTCTCTGACACAGTACCAGTGAAAAGGGTCCCAGAGGGGAAAAGCATCCAGTTCCTAGAGTAACGGCCACAACTGTCATAGTGGCTTCCGAAATGTTAAAGGATGGTTTCATACCGAGTAAAGGGTTGGGTGCTGATCTCGAAGGCATCGTGCAACCAATTTCTCTTCCGAAGAATTTGGATACTTTCGGTTTAGGGTTTAAGCCCACTGCGGCAGATGTGAGATGAGCCCGCAAAATGAAGAAAAAGGCATGGGTTTCACCAAAGCCAATTCCATGCCTGTCCAGATCTTTCGTCAGGTTGAGTATTAGAAAGCAGCTATTGGCAAAAGTTCTCGGGTCACTGATTGGTGCTGATGTGGATATTGATAAAGGGTTCGAAAGGTTATTTGCCGAGGTTAACATGGTAGAAGCTGGGGAAGGGTCAAGCAAGGTAGATGTACAGTTTGTGGGACCAAAGGTAAAGCTCAATAATTGGAGGGCTACTCATCTTCCCACTCGGAAAGAGTCTTGGTAGTTCGCTCTGATGTTCCTTCTTGTTTGTCTGGATTATTCCAGGGTTGTAATCCAGATTTTTATTTTTCTGTCGGTCCAAGTGTGCAAAACCTTATTTTCCTATATTTCAATAAAATGAAAAGCTTTTTCTTCGTTCTTTATTTTAATTTTGTTTTATTTTCTCTTTTCTGTATAGTTGTCTTTATACTGGTCCTAATGACATGGCATGCATAAGGAATCCTCGACCCAGTCTAAAAAATTAATCTGACTCCGAAATAATAGTGCAAGAAGTAGATTATGAGTCAGAATACGATGAGGATGAAGCCTTCGAAGAGATTAGTAGGGAACTAAGTCAATTTGAAGAAAAACCAGGCCTAACTTAAACGATATAGAAGCCATCAATCTAGGTGACGCAGATAACATCAGGGAAACTAAAATAAGCGTCCATATTGAGCCGAATATCAGGGGAGAATTAATCAAAATACTTATTGAATTCAAAGACGTTTTTGCATGGTCATATGACGACATGTCGGGTTTAAGCACTATGGTTCACAAATTGCCCACTGACCCGGCATTCCCTCTCGTCATGCAAAAATTGAGTAAATTCAAAACTGATATGAGTGTGAAGATTAAGGAAGAGATAACCAAACAACTGGATGCAAAGGTTATTCGAGTCACTCGATATCCGGAATGGTTGGCTAATGTGGTGCCAGTGCCGAAGAAGGACGGAAAAATCAGGGTGTGCATTAATTATCGCAATCTGAACAAAGCAAGCCCAAAGGATAACTTTCCGTTACCCAACATCCACATTTTGATCGATAATTGTGCCAAACGTGAAATCGGATCTTTTGTGGATTGCTATGCTGGGTATCATCAGATTTTGATGGATGAAGAAGATGCAGAGAAAATGACATTCATCACGCATGTGGAACTTATTGCTACAGAGTAATGCCATTTGGTCTAAAGAACGCTGGGGCAACATACATGCGAGCAATGACCACTGTATTCCATAATATGATCCATAAAGAGATTGAGGTGTACGTAGATGATGTGATCATTAAGTCAAAGCAGCAGGCCGACCACGTCGCAGATTTGAGGAAGTTTTTTCAGAGGATCAACAAGTTCGCACGACAAGAATTTCAAGAATATGAAGTTTTTCCTAAAAGGTTTTGCAGCTTCTCGAGGATAAATACAGACGTCTCCGTACTGATCCACGAGACTCTACTAAACCCACTCATGACTCGGAGACCTAGTAACCTACGCTCTGATACCAACTTGTCACGACCCAATTTTCGAACCCGGTCGTGATGGCGCCTCTCGTGAGGACAAGACTAGCCAGATTAAAACAGAGCACCTCTTTTAAGCAATTACATGCCAGAAACAGTTATTAAACATGATATAATAGCCATAATTTGTGCAAGTAACAATGACAATAGAAGAAACCATCCCGACGCAGCCCAAATCGGGGTGTCACAAGTCATGAGCAAGTAAAAAATCGAGATACAAGTCTACTGAACACTAAATTCGATACAATAGTTCTAAGAACATGAAAATGATAAGATAAGGGAGGCACGGGGGCTACGGATGCCAACAACTACCTCGTCGTCTCCAAATCACTGCCTGGACTGGGGGGATCAACACTCAGGAGCGGACTCTGTGATGCCTGTATCTGCACACACGGTGCATGGAGTAATGAGCTTCGCAGGTACGACATTAAACTTAACCCTGCCAAGTGTGCATTCGGGGTTCCATCCGGAAATCTATTGGGATTCATAGACAGTCGGCGAGGTATTGAGTTGGATCCGTCAAATATCAAGGCCATCTATGAATTACTACCTCCGAAGAATAAGACCGAAGTAATGAGTCTGTTGGGAAGGTTGAATTACATCAGCAGTTTTATTGCTCAGCTCAGACAACCTGTGAGCCTATCTTTAAGCTACTGAAGAGGGATGCTGCAGTCGATTGAACTGAAGAATGTCAGGAGGCGTTTGACAAGATAAAAGGGTATTTATCAAATCCACCTGTGTTGGTTCCACCTGAACAAGGGAGACCATTGATTCTTTATTTAACGGTCTTGGAGAAGTCATTTGGCTGTGTACTAGGGCAGCATGACATCATCGGTAGGAAGGAGCAAGCCATCTATTATCTCAGCAAGAAGTTTACGGTTTATGAGGTTAAGTACACTCATCTTGAGAGGACATGTTGCTCCCTGAATTGGGTGGCACAGAAATTGAATCATTATTTATCGTCCTATACTACTTACCTCATTTCAAGCTTGGATCCATTGAAGTATATTTTTCAAAAGCCTATGCCCATAGGTAGACTGGCAAAGTGGCAAATATTACTCACGGAATTCGGCATCGTCTATGTGACGAGGACTGCAATAAAAGCCCAAGCGTTGGCCGATCACTTGGCCGAGAATCTGGTCGATGAAGAATACGAGCCATTGACGACGTATTTTCCTGATGAAGAAGTGATGCATATCGACGAGCTAGAACTGACTGAAGAATCGGGATGGAAACTTTTCTTTGATGGGGCGGCAAATATGAAAGGAGTTGGAATAGGAGCTGTACTTATTTCTAAAACAGGGCACCACTACCCTATTACGGCTCAACTTTGTTTTTATTATACTAACAACATGGATGAATATGAGGCATGCATCTTAGGTTTGCGGTTATTTGCGAACATGGATGTCCAAGACATTTTAGTCTAGGGAGACTCGGACCTCCTGGTACATCAAATTCAGGGAGAATGGGAAACACGGGATTTGAAGCTCATACCGTATCGACAATGTTTGCATGATCTTTGTCAACGGTTTCGATCCGTGGAGTTTAGGCATATCCCAAGAGTCCATAATGATGTTGTCGATGCTTTGGCTACCTTGGCAGTAATGTTGCACCATCTAGACAAAATTCATGTTGATCTATTGCATATCCAAGTTCGTGATCAGCATGCTTACTGTAACATGGTGGAAGAAGAATTTGATGGCGAACCATGGTTCCATGATGTCAAGGAGTACACCAAGATGGGAATATACCGGTTGCAGGCCACAGGAGATCAAAAGAGAGCCATTCGATGGCTGGCAAGTGGATTTTTTCTCAGTGGAGGAGTGATGTATAAAAGAACACCCGATCTTGGATTGTTAAGGTGCATAGATGCTAAACAAGCCACGCCAGTCATGTCGGAAGTACATTCTGGATTTTGCGGGCCGCACATGAGCGGATATTTATTGGCAAAGAAGATCCTTCGAGCAGGGTATTATTGGCTCACAATGGAGCGAGATTGTATCAACTTTGTGCACAAATGTCATCAACGCCAGATACTCGGAGGTTTGATTCACTCTCCACCATCGGAATTGCACATAATGTCGGCACCATAGCCCTTCGTCGCTTGGGGCATGGATGTCATTGGGCCCATTGATCCAGCAACATCCAACAAGCACATGTTCATTCTGGTGGCCATCGATTACTTTACCAAATGGGTTGAGGCTAAAACTTTCAAGTTTGTAACCAAGAAGGTAGTGGTTCATTTTGTACACTCAAATATCATCTGCCGATTTGGAATCACAAAGGTAATCCTCACAGATAATGGTGCTAATCTTAACAGCGATTTGATGAAAGAAGTATGTCAGCAGTTTAAGATTACACATCGCAATTCCACCCCATATCGGCCTAAGGCGAATGGAGCAGTTGAAGCAACCAACAAAAACATAAAGAAAATATTGAGGAAAATGGTAGAAAGTTCTAGGCAATGACATGAAAAGTTGCCATTTGCGTTGTTGGGTTATCACACTACTGTCTGTACTTCAGTAGGTGCAACTCCTTATCTGTTGGTATATGGCATTGAAGCAGTGATCCCTGCGAAAGTCGAAATCCAGTCCCTTCGGATTGTCACTGAGGCTGAGATTGATGATGATGAATGGGTAAAAACCCATTTGGAGCAGTTGAATTTAATTGATGAAAAACAATTGGCAGCAGTATGTCATGGCCAATTGTATCAAAAGAGGATGGCAAGAGCATATAACAAGAAGGTGCGTCCCCGGCAGTTTGAAGTAGGGCAGCAAGTGTTGAAACGGATCCTTCCACATCAGGCTGAAGCAAAGGGCAAGTTCGCCCCGAACTGGCAAGGACCGTGCATTGTAACCAGAGTATTGTCCAATAGTGCTTTATGTTTAACAGATATTGAAGGAAAATGCATAGATATGGCTATCAATTCCGATGCAGTCAAGAGATATTATGTATGATTTCTTTAATATAATCATTGATTGTTTGTACTTGGCATTATCTCGAAGGTTGAAATGACGAAGACAATTTGTTCTGCTATCTGAACATTTTACCCTTTGTTCACCCTTTTGAGCCTTATTTATTTTATTTCGTACCCCTCTTTCGGAATCAATAACCAAAAAGAAAAGAAAGAGAAGAAAGGAAAGAAAAATGAGAGAGTAAAGAAAAAGGAAAAAAGAAAATAATAATAACAAATGAAAAGAGAAAATGTAACAGCAAGGAAAAAGAGATGAACTACGTTTGACCTGATTCCTTTTAAGGATACGTAGACAGCTTCACGGTTCGGTCATAGGGAAATAAAATCAAAGGGTCCCCAAGCAAGAAACCGGGGCAAAAGTTCTTATGGTAATGAGAAAGTTGGTTCCAAAAGTTGTAATTCTAACTTGTTGGATTTGGTTTGAACTTTTTGATACCCTTGTCTTTCCAAACCTATCCAAGAATCCATATTAACGTCCAAAGAAAGACCTCCCGATCAGTCTTCGAGAGATGCCAAGTCAAGCAAGTAAAGATAATTCATACCAGGGGTAGTACTCCACTTTTAAGCAAGAAAAATAAAAAATGAAAAATGAGAGAGTCTTATTAGTGAAAACCCGCATAGGCACTATGAGGCAATGTAAGCTGAGAGAAAATGAAAATGAGGGAGTATTATTAGTGAAAACCCGCATGGGCAATATGAGGCGATGTAAGCTGAGAGAAAATAAAAATGAGAGAGTTTTATTGGTGAAAACCTTCACGGGCACTGTGAGGCGACAAGGAATTTAGAAAGGGACAAATGAAGTGAGGTCGACGGCAAAAGATCCGTTAAGGCATCAAGTTGAACGAGGATGGGAATTCGACAAAAAGAGTCAGTTGGGGAAAACTTTGAGGCACAAAGCAAGGCAATGGGGAAATTGATTTGATTAGGCTGGGTTAATTAATCCGAAATGCACAACATGATCATTGGGAATAGTTATCCCGTTCAGATAAGTTTTTTTCTTTCTCAAACAATCTTCCAAAGGAAGATTTTCTTTATTTTTCATCTTTTGAGGTCATCGTATTCCATTTCTTTTTGGCTAAGACTTTTCTTGTATTAGTTTGTTTTTAACAAATAAGAAGGATTTTCAGAGTTTACTGCCAGGTTCCAAGGTGGTACAAAGCAAAGTGGGGCTAGGATAGGCCGAATAGAAGGTGATGGGACGTAAGAGGCGTCATTGATAAACCAAATGATAGAATGGTGGAGATTCCATGAAACTATGGGATCAGATAAAAATTCAAAAAAAGGAAGGCAACAGTTGGAAAGTTTCGGAGAAGAAGGTTAGAAATGGAAAATAATTTTGCGGATGAGGACTAGTCAGAAGGTCGGAATTCTCGACCAAGTTCAAGGCAGTCGAACAAAAGCAGAACACAAAAAGGAGCAGGGAAAACCATCCCCAGCAAGAGTATCACTACCAACACCACATTTTAAACTGACGAGATTTTTCTTTGATTAAAACAGGGGCAAAAAATCTCGGTTGTTTTAGAGGAACCCACCATAAGAAAAGGCAAGCATCAAACAGATGCACTCAGTTATAAAATCGGGGCAGAAAAGTTTCTTTTCGTTTTTTTCTATTTTCGTTGAAATCAGGTACCCGCCTAGAGAACAGAGGCGTAAATTCAAGTTCTGAAGTCAGGAGCCCGCCTGGAGAACAGATGCATACTTTTTAAGTTTCAGCAGTCAAGACCTCGCCTGAAGAACAGAGGGAGTATAATTCAAATTTCAATTTTTAAATTTTATTAATATTCGGTAAAGATGATACGCACCAGTTATCAAACTGGGGCAGAAAAGTTTTTTTGTTTTGCCAATTTTGTTGGAATCAGGAGCCCGCCTGGAGAATAGAGGCGTTACCTTTTAAAGTGTTGAAGTCAGGAGCCCGCCTAGAGAACAGAGGTGTATCTTTTAAAGTGTTGAAGTCAGGAGCCCGCCTGGAGAACAGAGGTGTACCTTTTAAAGGTTTGAAGTCAGGAGCCCGCCTTGAGAACAGAGGTGTACCTTTTAAAGTGTTGAAGTCAGGAGCCCGCCTGGAGAACAAAAGTATACCTTTTAAGTTGTTGAAGTCAGGAGCCCGCCTGGAGAACATAGGTGTACCTTTTAAAGGTTTGAAATCAGGAGCCCGCCTGAAGAACAGAGGCGTTACCTTTTAAAGTGTTGAAGTCAGGAGCCCGCCTGGAGAACAGAGGTGTACCTTTTAAAGTGTTGAAGTCAGGTGCCCGCCTGGAGAATAGAGGTGTACCTTTTAAGTTGTTAAAGTCAGGAGTCCGCCTGGAGAACATAGGTGTACCTTTTAAATGTTTGAAATCAGGAGCCCGCCTGGAGAACAGAGGTGTTACCTTTTAAAGTGTTGAAGTCAGGAGCCCGCATGGAGAACATAGGTGTACCTTTTAAAGTGTCAAAGTCAAGAGCCTTCCTGGAGAACAGAGGTGTACCTTTTAAGTTGTTGAAGTCAGGAGCCCGCCTGGAGAACAGAGGTGTATCTTTTAAAGTGTTGAAGTCAGGAGCCCGCCTAGAGAACAGAGGTGTATCTTTTAAAGCATCTTCTTACCTGGAGAACAGAGGTGTATCTTTTAAAGCATTGAAGTCAGGAGCCCGCCTGGGGAACAGAGGTGTATCTTTTAAAGCATTGAAGTCAGGAGCCTGCCTGGAGAACAAAGGTGTATCTTTTATAGTATTGAAGTCAGGAGCCTGCCTGGAGAGCACAGGTGTATCTTTTAAAGTATTGAAGTCAGGAGCCCGCCTGGAGAACAGAGGTGTAGCTTTTAAAGTTTTGAAGTCAGGAGCCCGCCTAGAGAACAGAGATGTATCTTTTAAAGTTTTGAAGTCAGGAGCCCGCCTGGAGAACCGAGGTGTATCTTTCAATTTATCAAAGTCAGGAGCTCGCCTGAAGAACAGAGGTGTATCTTTCAAGTTATTGAAGCCGGGAGCCCGCCTGTAGAACAGAGGTATATGTTTTGAAGTTAAAAGCCCGCCTGGAGAACAGAGGTGTATCTTTCAATTTATTGAAGTCAGAGGCCCGCCTGAAGAACAGAGGTGTATCTTTCAAGTATTGAAGTCAGGAGCCCGCCTGGAGAACAGAGAAAGACGATGATAATCAAGAGAAGATGTTCAAAAGATTCAGCAATAAAACACTCATTTGGAGACGGAGAAATACAATTCAAGTGAAGAAGTCGGTGCAAGACAGCAGCAAAAGGATTATGGCAAGGAAATACAAGGCGACAAGGCAACAATGGTCGCGAAAAAAGTTAGAGAATAACTCTTTATAATTCATAGGCCATAGTTTAGCCTAACTTCTTTATTTTTTTTAGTATGGTGTAATAAGGGGGTCAACAAGTAACAACAGCAGCAACAACAGTAAAGCACCGCTTCATGGTAGTCCCAGCTACCAAAATTTTTATGAACTACATTGACCTAATTCCTTTTTAGCCAAGGATATGTAGGAAAACTTTGAAGCACAGGTTCGGTCAAATATTTCAAAAATGCTTCACACGGAGTACTCGAAACGGGTAAAAATCGCTCGTATCCGCTCACTTTGTCTTTGCACGAAAACACTTCGTGTTTACGGGCAAAGAGGGGCAGCTGTGAGCGCGTGATTTTTGCCTCACATGAATTACTCCCATAAAAAATCAAAATAAAATTGTTTATTTTATTGTTTGAAGTCTTGTGAAATTCTATGGTATTTTCTGTTACTATTTGTGTTTGTCTATGCCTGTGTATTTTATTTAGTGGAAAGTAAAAAAATATATATATATAAAAAATATTGCATTTTTGCATTTAGGATTTAATTAGACATTTTTGAATTAATCAATAATTAATTGTTTTACAAAAATTAAAAATCATAAAAAATATGTATATTTGCAATTTTTCAGTGATTAATATCAAAGTTGTGTGATTTGATTATGAGTGATTAATTATTATTTTAAATTAATTGGTATTTTTAAGTTGACTTTTGGTTTATAATTTAATTTAGGGTTTTAGTTTTTATTTTTGGGAAGAAAAGAGAAAGAAAAGAATTAATAAAAAGAGAGGAAATCAGCTTTGGGCCAAAAATCCCCAAGCCCAAACGAAAACCCCCTCCAATTGAGGCCCAAACGCGTCCCCAGTCCAGTCCGTCTCCAGCATATCCCAAAACGACGTCGTTTCTCGCCCAAAAGATCCAAGCCGTTAATCTTCTTCAATCAAACGGTCAAGAATCCTCCCCATAACCCGACCCGTTTTCCCCGGACCGAACCAGTCCCCTACTAAGACCAAACGATCCTGTTTTCCATAAGCTAATTGATCCAAGCCGTTGATCTTATTTGATCAAACGACCTGGATTCAATTCCATCCTATGTATATAAGTGACCAAAAAGACCCTACCCCCCTCAGAACCCTCGCCTCCATTCCATCGCCTCTCTTCTTCAAACCCTAGAGACAACTGACAACATTCCCCACCGCCTTCTAGTGGTTGCGCCGGCCCCAATCAGCTCAAAAAATACACCACAGAACCCCCTTTGTCTCCTTTTCCACATCCTGTAATTGGTTCCTTCGAACACCTTTAGAGCTATTCGAATCTTGATTTTAAGATAAGAACCCTAGCAGCCGCCACCATTCATCCTAGCCTTCCGGTGGCGGCGCCACTTCCAAACAACCCCAAACTAACACCCTAGGACCACCAAGACCCCATCTTCCCAAATCCTTACTCCGTTACCCTCAAATCAATCCATAATCCGTCAAATAATAAATCTGAGTTTTTTAACCTAAAGCTGCAAAATCAAGATTCGTCAGTATTTTAAGGCGATTTTGATTTTGTCTGTGTGTTCTTGATAAGAACACACATTTAAAATCAAAATTTTGTTTAAAGGAGTGAAGGTTCGAAGGTTTTCAATTGCTATTGACCAGTGAGTTTCTGTTTTCTTTTCATGTTTTTAGTTTAGTGTTATTCTAATATTTCATCTTCCTCATCTCTTTTTCTTTTCTTGGTCAATTTCAAATTGAAATTTGATCAATCCCACGGTATAAAGTTTTTCTATTCACTGTTCGTTCTTTAAATTGGTTTTATGAATACAATTAGGCTATTAGTGTATTTTAAGAATGGAATTGTATCTCGGGCAATCAAATTAAGGGTTAGTTTGAATTTGGTTAATTTTTATTCAGATTGTGTTGATAGGGGTCGATTAGGATAAGTTTGAAATGGTCACTCAATGGAGAAGCTTCTATATTGGTAGGATAAAACTAACACTAATGAAATTAAAATAATAACACTAACTAGTGGATAATTAAAGAAGTAAAAAGTATAATTGGTAGTAGTAAATGCACTTATTTGAGTGCTTATAAATAGGTTGGGAGTCTGATACATTAGGACAGACACGGAAATACCCTGAAAATACTATGGAAACATTCTGAAAAATCCAGAAGAACTAAATATATACACATATTCTTATAATCTGAGAGAAGGAAAAACACTCTGAAATCTGAGAGAAAAACAGGCAGAAAACAGAGAGAGTTTTGAATATTCCCTAAGAGATATAGAGAACATTCAGAGTATTGGGTGAAAAGTATTTGGATATATACATACACTGATATACATTGAAAAATCAGTAGCTGGTACTAGGAATACAACTGAAAATACTATTTTTTTATTAAAATTGCATTCTCAAAGTGTTTCTTTGAATTTTCACTGTTCCATTTGGGTTTTGAGATAAGTTGAAGTTGGAATTTTGAAATTGGTTGAATTCTGCTGGGATTCAAGTGTTTTAAGGATTGGTTTGTTAAAGCTGTGTGTCTGGCTGTTGCTATTGCTTTCCTCACCTTCTCCTTCTTTTCTAATATCCAGGTACACACCCCTGAAATTCAAACATGTGATCTTCCAAATGGGAGTCGAAAAAAATGGAATAGAATGTGTTGATATTCGAATATTGAACTGTTGGATCTTAATCAGTTGTTGCTTTATCTATTTTCTTTCTGTTTATGCTATGCTTCAAAGTAATGTATACTTATCTTAGGATTTGGATATATTCATTTCGAACAGTAGTTGCTTATAATCTAGTTTACTGATTCACTCCATTTCATTTCGTTTGTGTTGTTTAGAACCTGAGTAATGTTTGTGGATATGGCTGATTCAAGGTTTTAGAGCCTTAAACATGTGCTAAGTAGGAATATTTTAGTTTGTTGTAGCATATTTGGATCTGGTATGTATAATGGATACGTATTTGCTTGAAATGGGATTTGGTTATTGAGTTCAGGGGTGTGGTTTCCATGTTAATATACAAATTTTGTTTTAAAGGGCTGTAGCTATAATTGCATGATAAAAATCAAACTCCAAGACTTGCAAGTTGTTTGCGTTGATGCAGGGATTCGACCTTGAATCCCTGCCTGGCCATTATACAATATTGCTGAATTGGGCTAACATTTGTAAAATGATGCTGGGTACCGTTGGGCCTAGGATTGAGATAGTGGATGGATTCACTAATAACAAAAAAAAAATTGCAGTAGGTTGTTGGGTTCAAGCTTGGGTTTAAACTGGAAAGCCTTTTTGTCTATTTAGACCATTAGACCATTAGTTCATTAATCCAAGAGGTATAAAACATGGACATTAGTTGGGTTGTTGGAATTGGTTTTGGATGAAATAGGAATCTAGGTAATTGGACAGTGAACGAATTCAGTTTTGTTTGTCATATTATGTATATGTGAATTGGGTTCAACATTAACGTTATTTTCCTTCTTCATTTACGCTAGTAACATGTTTATTTTAGGTAAATCACTTGCATTTAAATATTGCATTTTTAATTAAGCAAGTTTGCTCTAGGTGGTTCAAAACTCGTTTTATCTTTCAGAATTCGGGTATTGCAATGCTATAATAGATATCGTTGAGTTGCGGGAATTTTGTATCTCAGTCCCAAGGCTCAAAAATGTGAAAAGCGGTTATTCTCGCAAATGTCTCTATCTTATAATAAAAATTGGATATTTTGCGAATGGTCTAGTTATGGAGTGGTTAAAGCTGCAAATCGAAATGGTTGGTGTAATTTGATGTCACGAATTGGTAAGAGTAAATTGGCTAATTAATGTAGAAAATTAATTGAGGTGCACCGAGTCAAAAGTGACAAGTGCATGACCCCCGCTTAATTAGTTTTTTAATTGATCCTTAGAACTCGAGGCATGCCATTTAGAAAATTTCCATGGCCCTCGCAAAGTCCAAACGCGTAGATGCTTTAGGCGCGTGTTTAATAAATTTACCTTCTTAAATTCGGGTGCACATTTATGTGACCCAAATCCATATCCCAATGAAGTTAAAATATGCCAAAAATTACGGGCAAATTTATGTAACGTGGTTCGAGGTGTGTTTTAACGGCGTTGCAATCTTTTTTAAAATAATCAAATAAAAGCGGTCAAAAGTTAAAAAGATGCACATAGGTTCATAATTGTTTAAAATCAGAAAATTAAACCGAATGTAACAGTTGAGCGACCGTATTAGAATCACAGAACTCGGGAATGCCTAACACCTTCTTCCGGGTTAACAAAATTCCTTATTTAAATTTCTGGTTTGCGGAATGTTAAACAGAGTCATTCTTTTCCTCTATTCGAGATTTGAACCGGTGACTTGGGACACCATAAATCTCCCAAGTGGCGACTCTGAATTCTTTAAATAAATAAATTCCGTTTTAATTGCTCTTTAATTGAAAAAACTCCCCTTATTATACCCTTGCGGGGTGTGGTAAAAAAGGAGGTGTGACAGCTCTGTCGACTCTGCTGGGGAAAGGAACCCAGAACTTTTGGTTCAGGGTTCAAGAATTCGAGATTAGAATAATTGTTGTATTTGGCTTCGTTTATTATCTGATATTTTTACATGTTGGGCTTAATGTGCAAAATGATGCTTTTACCGCTTTAATTTTATTTGAACTGTACATATAAACTGTTCCCTTCTCTTCTTATCTTCGGGGATATGCTCGCTGGTCGAGACTCCCTATTCTGTTAGTGTCATACCTTGAAATAAGAAAGAGGCTCGGACAAGTTACTAAGCCGGATGATCTTTCGGGTCCTCGGTACGTAGCCCCCTCCTCGACTCGAGTTGTACGCTCGGGTACACAGTTTAGAACAAATACCCAGGTTTTGAATCTAGAATAACTCAGCCTCATGCCGGATCCCTAGTAGGAATGCTTATCTGCATCATGTGCATTTGACTTAGGAGGAGGCGCAATATAGGGGTTGGGTCTGTCTAGGACAGGTGTACCTATAATGAAAAAGACCATCCTGATGCATCTTACTTGCTACTTGTGCATTTAAGTTGCTTTGAACTTGCGTGTTGACCAGCTTTTTGAATATTGAAAAAAAAAAGAGAAATAGAAGGTTAAGAGAGTTAGTCGCTGATTTCGAAAAACCAATGTCCAAATAGTGCCGAAACTCTGCCAAATTTTTTTTTGGAAAATGAAAAAAAGACGAAAAATGTTTTTATTTTTAAAATAGTTTGTTTTATTTTCCAATAAAAATGAAAAAAGGAGAGTTTTTATTTTTTTTAAAAATAGTTTGTTTTTATTTGCCACTGAAAAAAAAGAGTCTTGTTCAAAAATAGTTTATTTTGCTAAAGAAATAAAAAGTCTTATTTTTAAAAAATAGTTTGTTTTATTTACCGATGAGATGAAAAAGAAAAAGGAAAATGTGTTGCAAAAATAGTCTGTTTTGTTTTGCAGAACTACGTAAGTTTAATTCTCATCGGATGTGAGATACGTAGCAACCCATATCGAGTTCAACTATATTTTGAAAAATAGGAATAAATAAATGTTGTTGTTTTGACATAAGTAATGGTAATGCCATTCTAGTCCTAAATAGCCAAATGTCCCCAAAAGGACGCCGGAAGGTCATTTTTCCAAGAACAACCGCTTTTGGTCATCTTTCAAAAATTTTGACCGGTTAGCAAGCACAGTCTTTAAACATTCTTCGAAGTGCTGAAAGGTCTTATTTGCAAAGCTGGGTTTTTGGTTTTAAAAATAAAAATCGGAAAAGAGTCAATTTTGATTTTTTTAGTCAAATAGAACAAAAGCATGACTGTCTTGCTTAATCACCTTAATAAATGTGCAGAATGAGAACAAGTCAGAATTTACCAGTAACAATTGTGAACAAGATCCCTTTGGAGTTGCACATGTGGTGGGATGATTTGGGTGGATCGGGGTAAGACACGGTCAAATTGTACTTGGGAGGTCTCATGGGGTTGCTGAAGATTAATCCGGGGGGATCTTGTT
>MU682450.1:54565-92713 GCA_026770625.1 Nicotiana glauca
CCCATTCTGGGACCCGACTCATAATGTATTTCATTTCTCAGATTTTGAACTTACCCCAATATTGGAAGAGATATCTGGATACATCGGGGGTCCCAAGGTTCCTCTGAGACACCAATACCTGATTGCTCCGAGGATCGTAGCCGTACACAGTTTCCTAGATTCCTTGAAAATAAGTAGGGTGGTATACAACCCGGACTTGGCAACTGGTTTCTGTACTTTACCGTTCATATACAACAGATATGGTCATATAGGAAGGTTCAACAAGCTAGAAAACAAAATTTGTAGCAAAGGAAACTGCCTTAAGTGGAAAGAACATAGATGTTTTGCATTTATGGTGGCCTTTCTGGGACTTCTGGTGTTCCCTAGAAAAGACGGGAATATCGTCATACGAGTAGCTGGGGTTGTTAATACTTTGCTCACCCAGGCCAAGAGCACACTCACGTTTATGATAGTAGATGATATTTTTCATGCTCTCACAATCTACAGAGCCGGGGGAAACTTATTTGAAGGGTGCAATCTGTTGTTGCAAATGTGGATGACCGAACACCTGTTCCATCGTCCCCAATTCATAAGCTATGGGTCAACAGAGAAAACTTGTATAGAGGAATTTTATACAAGGATTAAAGGGGCCAGTCTACCTGAAGGGGTCGCAGGATGGATATCTTACTTTCGGTCCCTCATTGCTAGCCAAGTAGAATAGACGCTGGGATGGTTGCCTGTGGACGATATCATATATTTGCCAGCAACGGGGCCTCACTTCCTTCTGATCGGTCTTAGGAGCATCCAGCCCTATGCCCCGTATCGGGTTTTGAGAAAGCTCGGAAGGTGCCAGATAGTGCAAAAAGACGAAGATCTCAGTACCCGGGTAGTTGAGATTGGACCGGATGGCCAATTCCCTGAAGCAACAGTTTGCAAAATTTGGAACAAATGTCAAATCCTAACAGCAAAAACTTGTGTACGGGATCGGGCCAAAGGTGAAGTGTCGCCTGGATACCTTGCTTGGTATAAAAGAGACTTTGAGTTCGAGAGGCTAGCCAAGAGGCCCCATATCCAAGATTTTGTCAAATCATCACAGGAACAGTGGGACTGGTTGGCCAAAGAACGCGAGTACAGAGCTACAATAGGCAAACTGGAGAAGCAAGCCATGAAACTTCAGTTTAAAAAGGATGTTCAAGCCGCTGCAGATGAGGGGGAAAAGAAAAGGCTAATCCGAGAAAACGAGGCCTTTAAAATTCAGATCCGAAAAATAAGAATATCTGTCAGAAAACCAGAAAGGAGCCGGGCTGACCAAAAACTCATAATTGAGTTAAAAGGGAAGGCCCGCGAATACCAAGATAAGTTGGAAAGATCTGAAGCTAGCTTGGCAAGGATCCGAGCCAGATGGGCAAAGGGTGCAAAAAAGCTGGCACTTCATATGCAGCAGATGAAGAGAGACTACGAGGGGAGCGTCACTATACTGAGAGAAACAATATCCACTCTCGAAAATAGGGTATTCAGGCAAGCTAGAGATTTCAGAGCAAATAGGAAACACTGTTATGACCTGATGGCGCGGATGGATGAATAAATGCGTAAGTTTCAAGATCAATTCTGTCATAACTCTCGAGTGCTGGAAACCTGGGATCAATAGGTATGACGATTGCTGTAGGAAAAGAGCAGGATTAGTGAAGGGGTCAGAAACATCGCACGTTCCATTACCGCAAAATGTCGACTGTGCAAGGACATGACCCGTACCACCTTTTTTGCAGCAGTAATGACTTTCGTCAAGCAAATAATGAAGGATCTGGAGAGGCTTCAAAGGGATCTTGCACAAAGGCCCGCGGCAAAGCCGAATGATGCCTCGCGGGGCCCAGGAAATTTTATAGTATTAAAGTATTCTTAATATTTGTTTTGAGTCTATACTTTTGTTAAATTGTAAGTCTGTCAGTCAGTACTTTTAAGTTTTGTTTTGTTCATCCTTTCAAAATTCTGTAACTTTTTTCAAGTGGTATAATAAAAGTAATTATTCTGTGGAATATTTTGCTACGTATTTCACACTGGCCAGAACTACGCACGGCCTGATTCATGCGGGGACATGATACGTAGGCAATCTACATAAGATTCGACCACCACTAAAAAGAAGAAAAATAAAAGTGAAAGGAAATGAAAATAAATAAAATAAAGGAAAGTTTGAAAGGAATTAAAAAAGGGGCACAACTATAAGAAGTCAGAATGACGCACGCAATCGAAGCGAAAGGCATGATAGAAATAGTTAAACTGTCTAGGTGAATTAAATTCCAACGTGCGATTGCATATTTGTTAAACTCTAAAAAACTAAAAAGTTTGTTATTTGTCCAGAGAATTCAAGCAGTTAGTTTATCTAGAGCGTACTGGCATATTACCATTATCAGACTAGATCAAATGGACCAATACCGGTGATCATGTCTAGCCCCGAAAGAGAAAGGAGCGCTGAGGTGGAAGAAGTAGATGTGCAAGCCAAGAAAGATGAAATGTACAAGTTGAAAAAATAAATGGCTGAGATGTACCAAGCCTGGACGAGTGGTCAGCCAGCACTATCCTATCCTGCTAACCCCACTTTCCTCCAAATACCCGTCCAATCTCCGGAACAGCTTGTTTCAAACTCATCCCCAAACTTTCCCACATATCAACATCACCAGGGAACTACCTCTCGGATGCCCCAAATGCCAAAGACAAATCCATACCCTCCACCGCCAATTACCCCTGTTTTTGTGGCGCCTCCACCAGCCACACTCCACAGGTCTTCCAGCGAGCCTGTGTTCCAAACTCAAGACCATTAGTATTACCCTCCCGAACCCACATTCAAAGTACCTGAACTGTATCCTTACCCTCCTCAGCTTGATAACCCGATAGAACCTAAGAAGCAACCCAAGAATCCGGAGCAGGAAGAAGTGTTTCGAAAAGTAAAGAGCTTGGAGCAATCTTTCCGAAATGTGCAAGGTTTGGGTGGCCAAGTCAGTGTGGCATATAAGGATTTATGTTTGTTCCCAGATGTACAGCTACGAGCAGCGTTCAAAATGCCTAAGTTCAATCCGTATGACGGGCATGGTGATCCGGTGGCACATTTGCGAGGATTTTGCAGCAAGATGAGAGGGGCGGGTGGAAAGGATGAGTTACTAATGGCATACTTCAGCCAGAGTTTGAACGGGTATGCATTAGAATGGTATACACGAGAGGACTATGGTAGGTGGTACACCTTGGATGAATTGGCACAAGCATTCACCGGACACTTCCAGTACAATCTACAAATCATTCCAGATCGTCTGTCATTGATAAAATTGGAGTAAAAACCCGGAGAGAGCTTTAGGGAATACGGTTTCTGTTGGAGGGAACAAGCTGCGAGGGTCGACCCTCCAATGAAAGAAGGAGAGATGGTTGACTACTTTTTGCAAGCTTTGGAGCCGACCTATTTTGGTCACTTGGTGACGACAATTGGCAAATCTTTCTAAGAGGTTGTGAAAATGGACGGCATGATCGAGGAAGGACTTAAGTCCAACAAGATCATGAGTTACTCGGCAATCAAAACAACCACTCAAGCCATCAGGAGCGGCACCGAAGGTGTGCTCAGGAAGAAAAAGAAGGATGAAGTTGCAACGGTGGAGTTGAGAACGTGGTCGAGGTGCCCAGCACCATATTACAACTAGCCACAACCCCACCCTCAAAATTACCCACACACTCTATATAGCTCACCACAGCATTACTACCCACAACCAGATCCCCACTTTTTCGTCCATCATGCACAAGCATACACTCAAACCCCAGTTCATGCACAATGGCGTGCGCCGACCCCACAAAATTCATATCCAGCTCCACAAAATACCTACCCACCCCCAAGAGCCTATAGAAATCCCACAGAAATAGTTTTCCGTCCCAGCCAAGGTTTTAGGAACGAGAGGGCACAAAAATAGAAGCCTTTCACTCCACTGGGAGAATCATATACCAGTCTATTCCATAGGCTAAGGCAGTTGGGCATGTTGAATCCAATTGAGGCCAAGTTGCCAAACCCTCCTCCAAGGAATCTGGACCACTCAGTAAGCTACGAGTACTGTTCAAGGGCCCCCGAGCATGATATAGAGAAATGTTGTAAACTGAAAACCGCAGTGCAAGAACTCATTGATACTCACCGAATCGAGGTTCAGGCCCTAGAGGCACCCAATATCAACCAGAATCTACTGTCGTCTCACCATGAGACCCATATGATTGAGTTGATACACAAGGAAGGGGATCCAAAGAAACCCTTGCAGACAGTAATGATGATACGGTCCAGCGAAACCGTTTCGAAAGAGAAGGTAACCAGTGGGAAGTCAGTGGTCCAAAGCAAGCCAGTTTTGGTGGCCGAGAAAAGGTAATCAAGCATTATTGCAGTGAAACCATAACAAGCAAAAGTGGTAGTACCAGGGGTTGCAAGTGAACCTGTTGTAGTTGTGAAGGGTGCTCGCATAGAGCCTGTTATTATAAAGCCGATAACCCAATTGCCAGTAATCAACAGAAAAGTTGTCCCTTGGAGTTATAAAAAAGTGGTGGTGACATATAGAGGGAAAGAGGTCAGGGAAGAAGTGTGTGAAACCCAAGGGCTAACTCGTTCGGGAAGGTGTTTTGCTCTTGCAGAGTTAAGAACGGCCAATCCAGCAGTGGTAAAGAAACCTGTAACTGAGGAATAAGCGGAGAAATTCCTAAAGAAAATGAAGATGCAGGACTACTCCATTGTAGAGCAGTTAAGAAAGACGCCGGCCCAAATCTCATTGCTCTCATTGTTGATCCACTCAGATGAGCACCGCCAGGCGTTGATGAAAATATTGAATGAGGCCCACGTCCCTGACAAAATCTCGGTGAATCACCTGGAGAAGAAAGAAAGCAAAATCTTTGAGGTAAACAGAGCTACTTTCTCAGATGATGAGTTGCCAGTGGAGGGAACAGAACATAATAGGGCCCTTTACCTGACGGTGAAATGTGAAGACTCTGTGGTTACACAAGTTCTAATTGATAACGGGTCTAGTGCAAATATATGTCCTCTCTCTACATTCACCAAACTGAAAGTGGATAGTGACAGAATTCGCAAGAACAACATTTGTGTTCGAGGGTTCGATGGCGGAGGCAAGGATTCCGTGGGTGACATGTTACTAGAATTGACAATAGGGCCCGTGGAGTTCACCATAGAGTTTCAAGTGCTAGATGTGGCGGTCTCTTATAGCCTTCTATTGGGGCGACCCTGGATCCATGCCGCCAAGGCAGTGCTATCTACGTTGCACCAAGTGGTAAAATTCGAGTGGGAAAGACAGGAGATTGTGGTACATGGTGAAGACAATATGTGGGCCCTAGGTGATGCCATTGTACCTTTCATCGAAGTGGAAGACGACCAGAGGCTGTGGGTATATCAAGTCTCTGACACAGTACCAGTGAAAAGGGTCCCAGAGGGGAAAAGCATCCCAGTTCCTAGAGTAACGGCAGTAACTGTCATGGTGGCTTCCGAAATGTTAAAGGATGGTTTCATACCGGGTAAAGGGTTGGGTGCTGATCTCCAAGGCATCGTGCAACCAATTTCTCTTCCGAAGAATTTGGATACTTTTGGCTTGGGGTTTAAGCCCACTGCGGCAGATGTGAGATGAGCCCGCAAAATGAAGAAAAAGGCATGGGTTTCACCAAAGACAATTCCATGCCTGTCCAGATCTTTCGTCAGGTTGAGTATTAGAAAGCNCCGGATGACCAATTCCCTGAAGCAATAGTTCGCAAAATTTGGAACAAATGTCAAATCCTAACAGCAAATACTTGCGTACGGGATCGGGCCAAGGTGAAGTGTTGCCTGGATACCTTGCTTGGTATAAAAGAGACTTTGAGTTCGAGAGGCTAGCCAAGAGGCCCCATATCCAAGATTTTGTCAAATCATCACAGGAACAGTGGGACTGGTTGGCCAAAGAACGCGAGTACAGAGCTACAATAGGCAAACTGGAGAAGCAAGCCATGAAACTTCAGTTTAAAAAGGATGTTCAAGCCGCTGCAGATGAGGGGGAAAAGAAAAGGCTAATCCGAGAAAACGAGGCCTTTAAAATTCAGATCCGAAAAATAAGAATATCTGTCAGAAAACCAGAAAGGAGCCGGGCTGACCAAAAACTCATAATTGAGTTAAAAGGGAAGGCCCGCGAATACCAAGATAAGTTGGAAAGATCTGAAGCTAGCTTGGCAAGGATCCGAGCCAGATGGGCAAAGGGTGCAAAAAAGCTGGCACTTCATATGCAGCAGATGAAGAGAGACTACGAGGGGAGCGTCACTATACTGAGAGAAACAATATCCACTCTCGAAAATAGGGTATTCAGGCAAGCTAGAGATTTCAGAGCAAATAGGAAACACTGTTATGACCTGATGGCGCGGATGGATGAATAAATGCGTAAGTTTCAAGATCAATTCTGTCATAACTCTCGAGTGCTGGAAACCTGGGATCAATAGGTATGACGATTGCTGTAGGAAAAGAGCAGGATTAGTGAAGGGGTCAGAAACATCGCACGTTCCATTACCGCAAAATGTCGACTGTGCAAGGACATGACCCGTACCACCTTTTTTGCAGCAGTAATGACTTTCGTCAAGCAAATAATGAAGGATCTGGAGAGGCTTCAAAGGGATCTTGCACAAAGGCCCGCGGCAAAGCCGAATGATGCCTCGCGGGGCCCAGGAAATTTTATAGTATTAAAGTATTCTTAATATTTGTTTTGAGTCTATACTTTTGTTAAATTGTAAGTCTGTCAGTCAGTACTTTTAAGTTTTGTTTTGTTCATCCTTTCAAAATTCTGTAACTTTTTTCAAGTGGTATAATAAAAGTAATTATTCTGTGGAATATTTTGCTACGTATTTCACACTGGCCAGAACTACGCACGGCCTGATTCATGCGGGGACATGATACGTAGGCAATCTACATAAGATTCGACCACCACTAAAAAGAAGAAAAATAAAAGTGAAAGGAAATGAAAATAAATAAAATAAAGGAAAGTTTGAAAGGAATTAAAAAAGGGGCACAACTATAAGAAGTCAGAATGACGCACGCAATCGAAGCGAAAGGCATGATAGAAATAGTTAAACTGTCTAGGTGAATTAAATTCCAACGTGCGATTGCATATTTGTTAAACTCTAAAAAACTAAAAAGTTTGTTATTTGTCCAGAGAATTCAAGCAGTTAGTTTATCTAGAGCGTACTGGCATATTACCATTATCAGACTAGATCAAATGGACCAATACCGGTGATCATGTCTAGCCCCGAAAGAGAAAGGAGCGCTGAGGTGGAAGAAGTAGATGTGCAAGCCAAGAAAGATGAAATGTACAAGTTGAAAAAATAAATGGCTGAGATGTACCAAGCCTGGACGAGTGGTCAGCCAGCACTATCCTATCCTGCTAACCCCACTTTCCTCCAAATACCCGTCCAATCTCCGGAACAGCTTGTTTCAAACTCATCCCCAAACTTTCCCACATATCAACATCACCAGGGAACTACCTCTCGGATGCCCCAAATGCCAAAGACAAATCCATACCCTCCACCGCCAATTACCCCTGTTTTTGTGGCGCCTCCACCAGCCACACTCCACAGGTCTTCCAGCGAGCCTGTGTTCCAAACTCAAGACCATTAGTATTACCCTCCCGAACCCACATTCAAAGTACCTGAACTGTATCCTTACCCTCCTCAGCTTGATAACCCGATAGAACCTAAGAAGCAACCCAAGAATCCGGAGCAGGAAGAAGTGTTTCGAAAAGTAAAGAGCTTGGAGCAATCTTTCCGAAATGTGCAAGGTTTGGGTGGCCAAGTCAGTGTGGCATATAAGGATTTATGTTTGTTCCCAGATGTACAGCTACGAGCAGCGTTCAAAATGCCTAAGTTCAATCCGTATGACGGGCATGGTGATCCGGTGGCACATTTGCGAGGATTTTGCAGCAAGATGAGAGGGGCGGGTGGAAAGGATGAGTTACTAATGGCATACTTCAGCCAGAGTTTGAACGGGTATGCATTAGAATGGTATACACGAGAGGACTATGGTAGGTGGTACACCTTGGATGAATTGGCACAAGCATTCACCGGACACTTCCAGTACAATCTACAAATCATTCCAGATCGTCTGTCATTGATAAAATTGGAGTAAAAACCCGGAGAGAGCTTTAGGGAATACGGTTTCTGTTGGAGGGAACAAGCTGCGAGGGTCGACCCTCCAATGAAAGAAGGAGAGATGGTTGACTACTTTTTGCAAGCTTTGGAGCCGACCTATTTTGGTCACTTGGTGACGACAATTGGCAAATCTTTCTAAGAGGTTGTGAAAATGGACGGCATGATCGAGGAAGGACTTAAGTCCAACAAGATCATGAGTTACTCGGCAATCAAAACAACCACTCAAGCCATCAGGAGCGGCACCGAAGGTGTGCTCAGGAAGAAAAAGAAGGATGAAGTTGCAACGGTGGAGTTGAGAACGTGGTCGAGGTGCCCAGCACCATATTACAACTAGCCACAACCCCACCCTCAAAATTACCCACACACTCTATATAGCTCACCACAGCATTACTACCCACAACCAGATCCCCACTTTTTCGTCCATCATGCACAAGCATACACTCAAACCCCAGTTCATGCACAATGGCGTGCGCCGACCCCACAAAATTCATATCCAGCTCCACAAAATACCTACCCACCCCCAAGAGCCTATAGAAATCCCACAGAAATAGTTTTCCGTCCCAGCCAAGGTTTTAGGAACGAGAGGGCACAAAAATAGAAGCCTTTCACTCCACTGGGAGAATCATATACCAGTCTATTCCATAGGCTAAGGCAGTTGGGCATGTTGAATCCAATTGAGGCCAAGTAGCCAAACCCTCCTCCAAGGAATCTGGACCACTCAGTAAGCTACGAGTACTGTTCAAGGGCCCCCGAGCATGATATAGAGAAATGTTGTAAACTGAAAACCGCAGTGCAAGAACTCATTGATACTCACCGAATCGAGGTTCAGGCCCTAGAGGCACCCAATATCAACCAGAATCTACTGTCGTCTCACCATGAGACCCATATGATTGAGTTGATACACAAGGAAGGGGATCCAAAGAAACCCTTGCAGACAGTAATGATGATACGGTCCAGCGAAACCGTTTCGAAAGAGAAGGTAACCAGTGGGAAGTCAGTGGTCCAAAGCAAGCCAGTTTTGGTGGCCGAGAAAAGGTAATCAAGCATTATTGCAGTGAAACCATAACAAGCAAAAGTGGTAGTACCAGGGGTTGCAAGTGAACCTGTTGTAGTTGTGAAGGGTGCTCGCATAGAGCCTGTTATTATAAAGCCGATAACCCAATTGCCAGTAATCAACAGAAAAGTTGTCCCTTGGAGTTATAAAAAAGTGGTGGTGACATATAGAGGGAAAGAGGTCAGGGAAGAAGTGTGTGAAACCCAAGGGCTAACTCGTTCGGGAAGGTGTTTTGCTCTTGCAGAGTTAAGAACGGCCAATCCAGCAGTGGTAAAGAAACCTGTAACTGAGGAATAAGCGGAGAAATTCCTAAAGAAAATGAAGATGCAGGACTACTCCATTGTAGAGCAGTTAAGAAAGACGCCGGCCCAAATCTCATTGCTCTCATTGTTGATCCACTCAGATGAGCACCGCCAGGCGTTGATGAAAATATTGAATGAGGCCCACGTCCCTGACAAAATCTCGGTGAATCACCTGGAGAAGAAAGAAAGCAAAATCTTTGAGGTAAACAGAGCTACTTTCTCAGATGATGAGTTGCCAGTGGAGGGAACAGAACATAATAGGGCCCTTTACCTGACGGTGAAATGTGAAGACTCTGTGGTTACACAAGTTCTAATTGATAACGGGTCTAGTGCAAATATATGTCCTCTCTCTACATTCACCAAACTGAAAGTGGATAGTGACAGAATTCGCAAGAACAACATTTGTGTTCGAGGGTTCGATGGCGGAGGCAAGGATTCCGTGGGTGACATGTTACTAGAATTGACAATAGGGCCCGTGGAGTTCACCATAGAGTTTCAAGTGCTAGATGTGGCGGTCTCTTATAGCCTTCTATTGGGGCGACCCTGGATCCATGCCGCCAAGGCAGTGCTATCTACGTTGCACCAAGTGGTAAAATTCGAGTGGGAAAGACAGGAGATTGTGGTACATGGTGAAGACAATATGTGGGCCCTAGGTGATGCCATTGTACCTTTCATCGAAGTGGAAGACGACCAGAGGCTGTGGGTATATCAAGTCTCTGACACAGTACCAGTGAAAAGGGTCCCAGAGGGGAAAAGCATCCCAGTTCCTAGAGTAACGGCAGTAACTGTCATGGTGGCTTCCGAAATGTTAAAGGATGGTTTCATACCGGGTAAAGGGTTGGGTGCTGATCTCCAAGGCATCGTGCAACCAATTTCTCTTCCGAAGAATTTGGATACTTTTGGCTTGGGGTTTAAGCCCACTGCGGCAGATGTGAGATGAGCCCGCAAAATGAAGAAAAAGGCATGGGTTTCACCAAAGACAATTCCATGCCTGTCCAGATCTTTCGTCAGGTTGAGTATTAGAAAGCTGTTGTTGGCAAAAGTTCCCGGGTCACTGATTGGTGCTGATGTGGATTTAGATAAAGGGTTCGAAAGGTTATTTGCCGAGGTTAACATGGTAGAAGCTGGGGAAGGGTCAAGCAAGGCAGATGTACAGTTTGTGGGACCAAAGGTAAAGCTCAATAATTGGAGGGCTACTCTTATTCCCACTCGAAAAGAGTCTTGGTAGTTCGCTCTGATGTTCCTTCTTGTTTGTCTGGATTATTCTAGGGTTGTAATCCAGATTTTTATTTTTCAGTCGGTCAAAGTGTGCAAAACCTTATTATCCTATATTTCAATAAAATGAAAAGCTTTTTCTTCATTCTTTATTTTAATTTTGTTTTATTTTCTCTTTTCTGTACAGTTCTCTTTATACTGGTCCTAATGACATGGCATGCATAAGGAATCCTCGACCCAGTCTAAAAAATCAATCTGACTCCAAAATAATAGTGCAAGAAGTAGATTATGAGTCGGAATACGATGAGGATGAAGCCTTCGAAGAGATTTGTAGGGAACTAAGTCAATTTGAAGAAAATCCCAGGCCTAACTTAAACGATATAGAAGCCATCAATCTAGGTGACGCAGATAACATCAGGGAAACTAAAATAAGCATTCATATTGAGCCGAATATCAGGGGAGAATTAATCAAAATACTTATGGAATTCAAAGACGTTTTTGCATGGTCATATGACGACATGTCGGGTTT
The DNA here is from genome assembly GCA_026770625.1 of Nicotiana glauca. Taxonomy (NCBI): domain Eukaryota; kingdom Viridiplantae; phylum Streptophyta; class Magnoliopsida; order Solanales; family Solanaceae; genus Nicotiana; species Nicotiana glauca. The sequence goes on from MU682450.1 coordinate 65,820, forward strand.
AAGCACCAATTTAATGGTTCACAAATTGCCCACTGACCCGTCATTCCCTCCCGTCAAGCAAAAATTGAGTAAATTCAAAACTGATATAAGTGTGAAGATTAAGGAAGAGATAACCAAACAACTGGATGCAAAGGTTATTCGAGTCACTCGATATCCGAATTGGTTGGATAATGTGGTGCCAGTGCCGAAGAAGGACGGAAAAATCAGGGTGTGCATTAATTATCGCAATCTGAACAAAGCAAGCCCAAAGGATAACTTTTTGTTACCCAACATCCACATTTCGATCGATCATTTTTCCAAACGTGAAATCGGATATTTTGTGGATTAATATGCTGGGTATTATCAGATTTTGATGGATGAAGAAGATGCAGAGAAAACGACATTCATCACGCCATGGGGAACTTATTGCTATAGAGTAATGCCATTTGGTCTAAAGAACGCTGGGGCAACATACATGCGAGCAATGACCACTATATTCCATAAAATCCCAAGCGCTGGCCGATCACTTGGCCGAGAATCTGGTCGATGAAGAATACGAGCCATTGATGACGTATTTTCCTAATGAAAAAGTGATGCATATCAACAAGCTAGAACTGACTGAAGAACCGGGATAGAAACTTTTCTTTGATGGGGCGGCAAATATGAAAGGAGTTGGAATAGGAGCTGTACTTATTTCTAAAACAGGGCACNCGGGGACATGATACGTAGGCAATCTACATAAGATTCGACCACCACTAAAAAGAAGAAAAATAAAAGTGAAAGGAAATGAAAATAAATAAAATAAAGGAAAGTTTGAAAGGAATTAAAAAAGGGGCACAACTATAAGAAGTCAGAATGACGCACGCAATCGAAGCGAAAGGCATGATAGAAATAGTTAAACTGTCTAGGTGAATTAAATTCCAACGTGCGATTGCATATTTGTTAAACTCTAAAAAACTAAAAAGTTTGTTATTTGTCCAGAGAATTCAAGCAGTTAGTTTATCTAGAGCGTACTGGCATATTACCATTATCAGACTAGATCAAATGGACCAATACCGGTGATCATGTCTAGCCCCGAAAGAGAAAGGAGCGCTGAGGTGGAAGAAGTAGATGTGCAAGCCAAGAAAGATGAAATGTACAAGTTGAAAAAATAAATGGCTGAGATGTACCAAGCCTGGACGAGTGGTCAGCCAGCACTATCCTATCCTGCTAACCCCACTTTCCTCCAAATACCCGTCCAATCTCCGGAACAGCTTGTTTCAAACTCATCCCCAAACTTTCCCACATATCAACATCACCAGGGAACTACCTCTCGGATGCCCCAAATGCCAAAGACAAATCCATACCCTCCACCGCCAATTACCCCTGTTTTTGTGGCGCCTCCACCAGCCACACTCCACAGGTCTTCCAGCGAGCCTGTGTTCCAAACTCAAGACCATTAGTATTACCCTCCCGAACCCACATTCAAAGTACCTGAACTNGTACCAACAACATGGATGAATATGAGGCATGCATCTTGGGGTTGCGGTTAGCTGCGGACATGGATGTCCAAGACGTTTTGGTCTTGGGAGACTCGGACCTCCTGGTACATCAAATTCAGGGAGAATGGGAAACACGGGATTTGAATCTCATACCGTATCGACAATGTTTGCATGATCTTTGTCAACGGTTTCGATCCGTAGAGTTTAGGCATATACCAAGAGTCCATAATGAGGTTGTCGATGCTTTGGCTACCTTGGCAGTAATGTTGCACCATCCAGACAAAATTCATGTTGATCTATTGCATATCTAAGTTCGTGATCAGCATGCTTACTGTAACATGGTGGAAGAAGAATTTGATGGCGAACCATGGTTCCATGATGTCAAGGAGTACACCAGGATGGGAATATACCCGGTGCAGGCCACAGGAGATCAAAAGAGAGCCATTCGATGGCTGGCAAGTGGATTTTTCCTCAGTGGAGGAGTGATGTATAAAAGAACACCCGATCTTGGATTGTTAAGATTCATAGATTCTAAACAAGCCACGACAGTCATGTCGGAAGTACATTCTGGATTTTGCGGGCCGCACATGAGCGGATATGTATTGACAAAGAAGATTCTTCGAGCAGGGTATTATTGGCTCACAATGGAGCGAGATTGTATCAACTTTGTGCACAAATGTCATCAATGCCAGATACACGGAGATTTGATTCACTCTCCATCATCGGAATTGCACATAATGTCGGCACCATAGCCCTTCATCGCTTGGGGCATGGATGTCATTGGGCCCATTGATCCAGCAACATCCAACAGGCACATGTTCATTCTGGTGGCCATCGATTACTTTACCAAATGGGTTGAGGCTAAAACTTTCAAGTTTGTAACCAAGAAGGTAGTGGTTCATTTTGTACACTCAAATATCATCTGCCAATTTGGAATCCCAAAGGTAATCCTCACAGATAATGGTGCTAATCTTAACAGCAATTTGATGAAAGAAGTATGTCAGCAGTTTAAGATTACACATCACAATTCCACCCCATATCGGCCTAAGGCGAACGGAGCAGTTGAAGCAACCAACAAAAACATAAATAAAATATTGAGGAAAATGGTAGAAAGTTCTAGGCAATGGCATGAAAAGTTGCCATTTGCATTGTTGGGTTATCACACTACTGTTCGTACTTCAGTAGGTGCAACTCCTTATCTATTGGTATATGGCATTGAATCAGTGATCCCTGCGGAAGTCGAAATCCAGTCCCTTCGGATTGTCACCGAGGCTGAGATTGATGATGATGAGTGGGTAAAAACCCATTTGGAGCAGTTGAATTTAATTGATGAAAAACAATTGGCAGCAGTATGTCATGGTCAATTGTATCAAAAGAGGATGGCAAGAGCATATAACAAGAATGTGCGTCCCCGGCAGTTTGAAGTAGGGCAGCAAGTGTTGAAACAGATCCTTCCACATCAGGCTGAAGTAAAGGGCAAGTTCGCCCCGAACTAGCAAGGACCGTGCATTGTAACCAGAGTATTGTCCAATAGTGCTTTATGTTTAACAGATATTGAAGGAAAATGCATAGATATGTCTATCAATTCCGATGCAGTCAAGAGATATTATGTATGATTTCTTTAATATAATCATTGATTGTTTGTACTTGGCATTATCTCAAAGGTTGAAATGATGAAGGCAATTTGTTCTGCTATCTAAACACTTTACCCTTTGTTCACCCTTTTGAGCCTTATTTATTTTATTTCGTACCCCTCTTTCGGAATCAATAAGAAAAAAAGGAGAGAGTAAAGAAAAAGGAGAGAGTAAAGAAAAAGGAAAACAGAAAAAAGAAAATAATAATAACAAATGAAAAGAAAAAATGTAACAGCAAGGAAGAAGGGATGAACTACGTTTGACCTGATTCCTTTTAAGGATACGTAGGCAGCTTCACGGCTCGGTCATAGGGAAATAAAATCAAAGGGTCCCCAGGCAAGAAACCGGGGCAAAAGTTATTATGGTAATGAGAAAGTTGGTTCCAAAAGTTGTAATTCTAACTTGTTGGATAGTTATCCCGTTCAGATAAGTTTTTTTCTTTCTCAAACATTCTTCCAAAGGAAGATCTTCTTCTTTATTTTTCATCTTTTGAGGTCATCGTATTCCATTTCTTTTTGGCTAAGACTTTTCTTGTATTAGTTTGTTTTTAACAAATAAGAAGGATTTTCAGAGAATTCAAGCAGTTAGTTTATCTAGAGCGTACTGGCACATTACCATTACCAGACTAGATCAAATGGACCAATACTAGTGATCATGTCTAGCCCCGAAAGAGAAAGGAGCGCTGAGGTGGAAGAAGTAGATGTGCAAGCCATGAAAGATGAAATGTACAAGTTGACTTTTGGTTTATAATTTAATTTAGGGTTTTAGTTTTTATTTTTGTGAAGAGAAGAGAAAGAAAAGAATTAATAAAAAGAGAGGAAATCAGCTTTGGGCCAAATATTCCCAAGCCCAAATGAAAACCCACTCCAATTGAGGCCTAAACGCGTCCCAGTCCAGTTCGTCTCCAGCATATCCCAAAACGACGTTGTTTCTCGCACAAAAGATCCAAGCCATTAACCTTTTTCGATCAAACGGTCAAGAATCCTCCCCATAACCCGACCCGTTTTCCCCGGACAGACCCAGTCCCCTACTAAGACCAAATGACCCCGTTTTCCATAAGCTAATTGATCCAAGCCGTTGAACTCATTTGATCAAATGGCCTGGATTCAATTCCACCCTATGTATATAAGTGACCAAACATACCCTACCACCCCTCAGAACCCTCGCCCCCATTCCATCGTCTCTCTTCTTCAAACCCTAGAGATAGCCGCCACCATTCTCCACCGCCTTCCAGTGGCGGCGCCGGCCCCAATCAGCCCAAAAAATACACCACAGAACCCCCTTTGTCTCCTTTTCCACATCCTGTAATTAGTTTCCTTCGAACACCTTTAGAGCTATTCGAATCTTGATTTTAAGATAAGAACCCTAGCAGCCGCCACCATTCACCCTAGCCGTCCGGTGGCGGCGCCACTTCCAAACAACCCTAAACTAACACCCTAGGACCACCAAGACCCCATCTTCCCAAATCCTTACTCCGTTACCCTCGAATCAAACCATAATCCGTCAAATAATAAATCTAAAGTTTTTAACCTAAAGCTGCAAAATCAAGATTCGTCAGTATTTTAAGCCGATTTTGATTTTGTCTGTGTGTTCTTGATAAGAACACACATTTAAAATCAAAATTTGGTTTAAAGGAGTGAAGGTTCGAAGGTTTTCAATTGCTATTGACCAGTGAGTTTCTGTTTTCTTTTCATGTTTTTATTTTAGCGTTATTCTAATATTTCATCTTCCTTATCTCTTTTTCTTTTCTTGGTCAATTTCAAATTGAAATTTGATCAATACCAAAGTATAAAATTTTTCTATTCACAGTCCATTCTTTAAATTGGTTTTATGGATACAATTAGGCTATTAATGTGTTTTAAGAAAGGAATTATATCTCGGGCAGTCAAATTAAGGGTTAGTTTGAAATTGGTTAATTTTTATTCAGATTGTGTTGATAGGGGTCGATTAGGATAAGTTTGAAATGGTCACACAATGGAGAAGCTTCTATATTGGTAGGGTAAAACTAACACTAATGAAATTAAAATAATAATACTGATAGTGGATAATTAAAGAAGTGAGAAGTATAATTGGTAGTGGTAAATGCACTAATTTGAGTGCTTATAAATAGGCTGGGAGTCTGATACATCAGGACAGACACGAAAATACCCTGAAAATACTATGGAAACATTCTGAAAAATCCAGAAGAACTGAATATATACACATATTCTGATAATCTGAGAGAAGGAAAAACACTCTGAAATCTGAGAGAAAAACAAATAGAAAACAGAGAGAGTTCTGAATATTCCCTAAGAGATATAGAGAACATTCAGAGTATTGGGTGAAAAGTATTTGGATATATACATACACTGATATACATTGAAAAATCAGTAGCTGGTACTTGGAAATACAGCTGAAAATCCTCTGAAAATACTGTTTTTTATTAAAATTGCATTCTCAAAGTGTTTCTTTGAATTTTCACTGTTCCATTTGGGTTTTGAGATAAGTTGAAGTTGGAATTTTGAGATTGGTTGGATTCTGCTGGGATTCAAGTGTTTTAAGGATTGGTTTGCTGAAGCTGTGTGTCTGGCTGTTGCTATTGCTCTCCTCACCTTCTCCTTCTTTTCTAATTTCCAGGTACACACCCCTGAAATTCAAACATGTGATCTTCCAAATGGGAGTCGAAAAAAATGGAATAGAATGTGTTGATATTCGAATATTGAACTGTTGGATCTTAATCAGCTGTTGCTTTATCTATTTTCTTTCTATTTATGCTATGCTTCAAAATAATGTATACTTATCTTAGGATTTGGATATATTCATTTCGAACAATAGTTGCTTATAATCTAGTTTACTGATTCACTCCATTTCATATCATTTGTGTTGTTTCGAACATGAGTAATGTTTGTGGATATGGCTGATTCAAGGTTTTAGAGCCTTAAACATGTGCTAAGTAGGAATATTTTAGTTTGTTGTAGTATATTTGGATATGGTATGTATAATGGATGCATATTTGCTTGAAATGGGATTTGGTTATTGAGTTCAGGGGTATGGTGTCCATGTTGATATATAAATTTTGTTTTAAAGGGCTGTAGGTATAATTGCATGATAAAAATCAAACTCGAAGACCTGCAAGTTGTTTGTGTTGATGCAGGGATTCGACCTTGAATCCCTGCCTGGCCATTATACTATATTTCTGAATTGGGATAACATTTGTAAAATGATGCTAGGCTACTGTTGGGCCCGGGATTGAGATAGAGGATGGATTGACTAATAAAAAAAATGCAGTAGGTTGTTGGGTTCAGGATTGGGTTTAAACTTGAAAGCCTTCTTCACTATTTAAACCATTAGACCATTAGTTCATTAATCCAAAAGGTATAAAAAATGGACATTAGTTGGGTTGTTGGAATTGGTTTTGGACGAAATAGGAATCTAGGTAATTGGACAGTGAACGAATTGAGTTTTCTTTGGGCCATATTATGCATATGTGAATTGGGTTCAACATTAACGTTATTTTCCTTCTTCATTTACGTTAGTAACATGTTTATTTGAGATAAATCACTCGAATTTAAATATTGCATTTTTAATTAGGCAAGTTTGCTCTAGGTGGTTCAAAACTCATTTTATCTGTCAGAATCCGGGTATTGCAATGCTATAATAGATATCGTTGAGTTGCGGTAATTTTGTATCTCAGTCCCAAGGCTTAAGAATGTGAAAAGCGGTTATTCTCGCAAATGTATCTATCTTAGAGTAAAAATTGGATATTTTGCGAATGGTCTAGTTATGGAGTGGTTAAAGCTGCAAATCGAAACGGTTGGTGTAATTTGATGTCGCAAATTGGTAAGAGTAAATTGGCTAATTAATGTAGGAAATAAATTGAGGTGCACCGAGTCGAAAGTGACAATTGCATGACCCTCTCTTAATTAGTTTTTTAGTTGATCCTTAGAACTCGAGGCATGCCATTTAGAAAATTTCTATGGCCCTCGCAAAGTCCAAACACGTAGATGCTTTAGGCGCGTGTTTAATAAATTTACCTTCTTAAACTCGGGTGCACATTTATGTGACCCAAATCCAAATTCCAACGAAGTTAAAATATGCCAAAATTTACTGGTGCATTTATGTAACGTGGTTCGAGGTGTGTTTTAACGACGTTGCAATCTTCTTTAAAATAATTAAATAAAAGCGGTCAAAAGTTAAAAAGATGCACATAGGTTCATAATTGTTTAAAATTAAATAATTAAGCCGAATGTAACAGTTGAGCGACCATGATAGAACCACGGAACTCGAGAATGCCTAACACCTTCTCCCGGGTTAACAGAATTCCTTATTCAGATTTCTGGTTTGCGGACTGTTAAACAGAGTCATTCTTTTTCTCAATTCTAGATTTGAACCAGTGACTTGGGATACCATAAATATCCCAAGTGGCGACTCTGAGTTCTTTAAATAAATAAATCCCGTTTCAATTGTCTTTTAATTGGAAAAACTCCCCTTATTATACCCTTGCTGGGTGTGGTGAAAAAGGAGGTGTGACACTGAATATCAGAGAGATTACTCTCAATATGCCTCAAATATAGGAGAGATTACTCTCAATGTGCCTCGACTATCGGAGAGATTACTCTCAAAGTGGCCTGACTATCGGAGAAATTACTCTCAAAGTGGCCTGACTATCGGAGAAATTACTCTCAATATGGCCCGACTATCGGCGAGATTACTCTCAATGTGGCTCGACTATCGGAGAGATTACTCTCAATGTGGCTCGACTATCGGAGAGATTACTCTCAATATAGCCCGACTATTGGAGAGATTACTCTCAATATGCTTCAACTATCGGAGAGATTACTCCCAATGTGGCCTGACTATCGGAGAGATTACTCTCAATTTGGCTCGACTATCGGATAGATTACTCTCAATGTGGCCCGACTAAAGGAGAGATTACTCTGAATTTGGCCCGATTACTGGAGAGATTACTCTCAAAATGACCCAACTATCGGAGAGGCCAACTTAAGGTGCAAATAGACTTATATGTCCACCTTAAGATTGGAAAGTTACAAAGCTTCAACTCGAAGACTTCATGGACTTGATGACATTTACTTGAACACTTGGAAAACTTTGAAGATTTGGCGGACTTTGCAGACTTCAACCTGAAGACCGACAAATTTGAAGATTCAGCGAACTTTGAGTTTCAACCTGAACACTGACAAACTTGAAGATTCGGAAGACTTTGACGTTTCAACCTGAAAAATATGAGGGCTCAAATATTTCCACTTGAAGACCGATGAGTTTGAGGACCTCAACATGAAGACAACTTGAAGATTTGGAGGTTTAAATATTTCGACTTTAAGACCGACGAATATGAAGACTTCAACTTGAAGACCGACGGACTTGAAGACTTCAACTTGGAGGGATTAAATATTTCAACTTGAATGGTGGCGAACGTGAAGACCGACGAACTTGAAGATTTCAACTTGGAGATTTTGAGGGCTTAAATATTTTAGCTTCTCTTTTGCTTTACATTGTCCGACTTTTATCTTTGTCGCATAATTTTCAGCTTTAAGCGCTTGTAACAAAAGATTTATATTTTGTTGTGAAAGAGTCCAAATAATGAACTGTTTAATTTCTCGAGAATAAGACTTCAATATCTAAAATATATCCAAAATTTAGAATCAAACACATTCAGAATCGCCCCAGATAATATTTTTCGGAACCAACTTTAGATTCCACCACGTCGAAAATTTGAGATTTGTGCAGTCTCACCAAAAGATTATATCTTGGTGTAGAAATATCAATCAAACCGTTTAATTTATTGAAAACTAGACTTCAAGATCTAGAACATATCCAAAATTTTCAATCAAACAACTTAAGAATCGTCCCAAATAATATTTTGAAATCAACTTTATATTGCACCACGCTATCAATTCCAAATTTGTGCAGTCTCACAAAAAAAAAATTATATCTTGGTGTAGGAACGTCGAAATTGCAAACCGTTTAATTTCTTAAAAATTAGACTTCAAGATCTAGAATATATCCAAAATTATCAATCAAACAACTTAAGAATCGTCCCAAATAATATTTTGAAATCAACTTTATATTGCACCACGCTATCAATTCCAGATTTGCGCAGTCTCACAAAAAAAATCATATCTTGGTGTAGGAATGTCGAAATTACAAACCGTTTGATTTCTTGAAAACTAGACTTCAAGATCTAGAACATATCCAAAATTCTCAATAAAAAAACTTCATAATCGTTCCAGATAATATTTTAAAATTAACTTTATATTGCACCACGCTATCAATTCCAGATTTGCACAGCCTCACCGAAAAATTCATATCTTGGTGTGGAAGTCTCGAGATTGGAAGATGTCTTACTTGCCATCAATTGAAATTTAAGAGCTATATTCTCACAAACATATTGAGTTTAAGTCTCACTGAATTTAAAACGTTGTGCCAAGCAATCTTTTCCTTATACTTTTGTTTCCTTTGGATGCCTCTCTTCTCTTCCCTTTTTTTTAGGCAGAGGATGGACTTGAAGACCAACGAACTTGAAGGTTTGGCAAACCTGAAGACATAGATAATCCATGGACTTCAATGTAAATACTTGACATCCTCCTAAAATCGGCCCATTGAAGATTTCAATTTACCATGGAGGGTTACCCCCTTTAAATCAAATGAGATCAAAGTTCAACAGGAGGATGGTATTTCAGCTTGATCTTACATTCCTTCCTACTTCATTATAACAAAAATTGGGGCAATATGTATCTTTTGAACTTATGCAACTGAACTCAGAATGAAACTCTAAGCTGCCTACGTACCTCGATGAAGAGGATCAAGCCATACCGCATTTCAGAATGGATAGAATTTTTTTTTCTCTTTTTTTTACGTCCTAACTTTTTCCTAGGCCGCCTCTTTCGAGATTTTCTACCTAGTATTTTTTTTTGTGTCCTAACTTTTGCCTAGGCTGCCTCTTTCGAGATTTTCAACCTAGAGGACTCTTTTTTTTTTGTAGGGGCTGTACACAGTTTAGACTCATGCGGGTCGGGAGTATAGCAACATGTAGTGTAGGCTCATGTGTCAAGGAGCAATTTCAAGGATAATACTTATTTAAAAACTTTCCATTGATAGGGCCGGTTCTCATGCCATCTGGATCAACCAGCTTGTAGCCGCACTTGAGTAAGCTTCTTGTACAAGATATGGACCATCCCATTTTGAAAGTAACTTCCCCACATGTTTGTTGGAAGTAATTATGGGTCTTCGTACGGCAAGGACTTGATCTCCTACTTGTAAGGATCTCGGACGAACTCTTTTATTGAAGGCGCGAGATAATTGAGCTTGATAACATTCAAGACTCTGTTGAGCTGCCAACCTCTTATCATCAAGGGACTCTAACTCTACTAATCAAAGTCGAGCATTTACTTCATCAGTGATCCCTTCTTAAATAGCCAGTCGTAACGAAGGTATTTGACGCTCAAGTAGCAAGACAGCTTCGACTCCATAAACCAGTGAATAAGGAGTCGCTTGTGTTGGTGTGCGGTGAGTCGTTCTATATGCCCATAGAGATTCTTTCATACGGTCATTCCAATCTTGTTTGGATTTGGAGACGACTTTCTTTAGCAAGTAGCATAAAGTCTTATTGAATGCCTCAGCTACACCACTGGCGGCAGCATTGTACATCGAAGAGTTACGTTGCTTGAAGCCAAAGAGATCACAAATCTTGTTCATCAAGCTATTATCGAATGGCTTGCCATTTTCCGTTACTATGTAACGAGGAATGCCAAAGCGATAGATAATGTTTATTCTGATGAAACTTGCAATATTTTCTTTCTTTACCTCCTTAAGAGCAACAACTTTAACCCATTTTGAGAAGTAGTCAGTTGCAGCCGGGATGTATAGGTGCCCACCAGAGGACTTTGGCAGTGGTCCAACAACATCCAATCCCCAAGCGTCAAACAACCAGGATGCCACAGTCGGGTGTAACACTTCAGGAGGTTAGTGAATAAAATTCGCATGGAATTGAAAAGCCTTGCATCTTCGAGCGTAGTCCAAGAAATCTTTTACCATCGTTGGCCAATAATATCCCATCATTTTATATAGAAGTGGAGCTTTGGTCCAGACTGGTGTGACCCACATACCCCAGAATGCACTTCTTGCAAAGCTTGGAGTGCTTCATCTTCCCCTAAGCATCGCAAGAGTAATCCCTCGAATGATCTTCTGTATAGGGTATCTTTGTATTAAAGGAAGCAAGGTGCACGATGACGGATTTCAGTTCTTCTTCGCGGATTTTCTAGAAGTATCCTATAGCACAAGTAGTCGATAATGGGTTGTCGCCATTCTTCTTTCTCGTCTTCAGAAATAGCGACAAGATGCTTGAGTTCATTTTCTTCACCTTCAGCCTCATTTGGCGGCGGTACTACCCATTTTTGGCAGACAGTAACTTGCTCTTGATCAGGCAGGGCTAAAGACAAAGCTAGGGCGGCTAAAACATCAACCTTCTTATTTTCTTTCCTTGGCACATGCTGAATAGTCATATCACCGAGCCACCCCATTAACTTTTTAGCGTAATCATGATATGGGCATAGTTCAGGCTTCTTAATCTCGTAACTACCTAAAAGTTGATTGACCACTAACTGGGAGTCACCAAAGACTTGAAATTGCAATTGCTTCATATCGACAGCCATTTCGAGCCCAAGTATTAGTGCTTGATACTCAGCAACGTTGTTATAGTAGAGTTGCATCAACATAAAAGAGTAGGGTAGAACTTCACCTTGAGAAGTGACAAATACTACACAAACACCAGCTCCTCTGCGATGTGCAGCACCATCAAAGTACATCTTCTATGGAGGCTGAACTTCAATGACCCTGGCGTCCTCATCATGTAGTTCATCAGTTAGCTCCCAATCATCAGGTATAGATCTGCCAAGAAGCCCGCTAACGCTTGTCCTTTTATAGCCTTTTATGGGATGTACACGATTTCAAATTATTGAAACTGGAGGTACCACCTTTCTAGTCGATCACTAAGGACAGGTTTTGACATCACAAACTTGATGGGATTCGCTTTAGAAACCAAATGAACGACATGAGCTTGAAAGTAGTGCTTCAACTTTTGGATTGAGAAGACTAGCACCAAACATTCTTTTCAATTGGCAAATAATTCAGCTCACTTATCATCATCCTGCTCAAGTAGTAAAGGGAGTTTTCTTTCCCTTCACTATTTTCTTGGGCCAACAATGCTCCAACAGACCTTTCTTGTGCTGAAATGTATAGGATCAACGGCTTTCCAAGTATAGGGGCTGCCAAGACTAGAGGCTTCATCAAGTAGGATTTAATGCTCTCAAAGGCATAACTACATGCTTGGTCCCATTTGAAAGAGACACCTTTATTCATAAGGCGACTGAATGGTTGGCACCTCCCAGCTAGGTTTGAGATGAATCTTCTAAGATATGCTAGCTTTCCTTGCAGACTTTTCAATTCATGAATATTTCGAGGCTCAATTATTTTCAAGATTGCATCTATTTTGGCTTGATCAATTTCAATCCTTCGATGTCGAACAATGAAACCAAGGAACTTCCCGGAAGTAACTCCAAAGGTGCATTTCAATTGATTCATCCTAAGTTGGTACCTCCGGAGCAACTCAAACACCATTCTCAAGTATTTCAAGTGGTCGCCCTTCTCTCTTGATTTTACCATCAATTCGTCAACATAGCATTCGACATTCTTATGGAGAAGATCATCAACAATATTTTTCATAGCCCTTTGGTAAGTAGCATCAGCGTTCTTCAAGCCAAAAGGCATTACCTTATAGCAACAAATACCCTTTGGGGTGCGGAACACAGTAAGCTCTTCATTTTTTGTTGCTATGCGAATTTTGTTATAGCCCGACGAACTGTCCATGAAAGACATTGCCCCATAACCAGTAGTAGCATCGATCATCAACTATGGAATAGGAAGCGAGAATTCATCTTTGGGACACACATTATTGAGATTCCTGAAGTCAACACATACTCGAATCTGGCCATTCTTCTTCCTTACAGGGACAATACTTGAAACCCATGTTGGGTATTTAACTTCCCGAATATATCCAGCTTCGATGAGTCTGTTAACTTTAACTTCAATCAGAGGAACCAAGTCCAGCCTAAAGCGCATTTGAGCTTGTTTAACAGGGCGAGCACCATTTTTGACTATAAGGTGATGGACTATTACTTTCGGGTCCAAGCCAGGCATCTCTTTGTAACTCCAAGCGAAGACATCCCTAAACTCCTTGAGTAACTCAATATAAGTGCTCTTTTAATCAGCTTCTAGTAAAGCACTTAGGCAGGTGGGTCTTGGTTCCTCATCGGTGCCAAGGTTAACTTCTTTTAAGGCATCAATTGTCATCTTCACTCCTTCTTCGAGTTCGGGAGCATCTTTCGCATCTTCATCTTCTTGAGGGTCCCTATCGTTGAATGATATGTGATAATATGGTGAAACATCCTCTAATTCTGCATTATCATCAATTGAAGATGGAACACCATTCTCGCCTTGTACAGTAACATGATACGAAGAACCCACACGTTCTTCATCTTTGTCACGCTCCTTAGTGTAGACCACAGTATATGGCTTTACCTTCAGTACTTCTTTACGTGAAACCATAATTTTTGTTTGTTGCCTCATTATAGAAGGAACCAAACTTTGGAAATCCTTAGAGATTTTCTGGATTTTGGGCGAGGCGGGTGTTCTTATGCTTTTAAAATTTCTCTGGAAGTTGTACCCTTCTTTAATGGACCCAACCTTTAAAACACGGAGCCTCATAAGTGATTTTCCAAGTCGATCAAAGACAGAAGGCTTGTTAGAAGAGGCAGATTTGTCTTCTATAGTGATATAATTGCTATTCACCCTTCTTATGGAAATGCGCACTAGTGACGGTTGATTGTATCCCAAACTTTTGCGTGGTTGTCTCGTTGCAGCTTCTGATGGTAGCTTCCCTAACTTTGATGGCTCATTAGGATTGTATCCAACTTATGAAAATAGCTTGTAAGCGTTAGGATCAAAACCTTCATCTTTTTGCTTGTACGGAGTGCCACATTCTGCAAACGGTTTTGGGCCACAAACCCTGCAAGTGGTTTTGAGGACAACTTTACTGCCTCGATTTGTTTTACTGAAAGAGTTAACTCCTTTAGCATGTTAGTTTGGAGATTAGATGATCCGGCTTCATCTTTCTTCCTTTTAGGGACATATTGGGGTGCATGACTCACTTTCTTGCCATAAGATGCAATACCTCCTCTATAAGATTTATTCGCGTTGGTTGTACCTCCACGATAACATCTTTGACTCTACCAATAGTCACTTCGGCTCTTTTATTTGTGGGCTCTTCATTCTTGCTTTTCATGCCATCATCAACTTTTATCTCCTTCACAATGCAGTTCTTCGAGTAGAACTTTGCATCGGAAAAGTGTGACTCTGCCTCGGTGAATGGCTCATCATCAGCAACTATCTTCTTCTCGACTTCACCCTCATAGTATTTTAAACATTGATGGTAGGTATATGGAACCACTTTATTCTCATGTATCCAAGGCCTTCCAAGCAAGATATTGTATGAAGTTTTCGTGTCGATTACATGCAACCATGCACTTGATTGCATATCTTCAATGGTGATTTCCAGCCTGATCACTCCTACGGCTCTTTGGCCCCCTTGGTTGAATCCTTAGACCATCACACGACTTTCTAAGAGTTCGTTCATGGGAATACCAAGTTCTTTCACAGTGCGAATTGGAGAAATGTTCACTGAGGATCCTCTATCAACCAAAATTCAATTTACCCTTTCATCATGCATATAGCCAACCATGTACAATAGGCGGTTATGAAGAGTATCACCTTGCAAAAGATCGTCATTTGTGAATGTGACTTTTTCCTCACAGGCATTAACTTCTTGAGGAGTGGACTCAGTGAGCTTTTCCGTAGATGGTTCCAACGGTAGGTCATCACTCTTTTCTTCCCCTATGTCAGCATTGCAACAAGAGGCCTCAACACGATCCCGGGAAATCTTCATGCGGAACCAAGATGGCAAGAAATCCTCCAAGGTCACTGTATGTCATGGCTTTTGAGGGTGGTACATCTCCACTTTTGCTTTCTTCAGACGCCTAACTGGATTCTTTTTCATTGGTCTTTTTACCATCATCTTCCTATTTGTTTGTTCTACCAATTTTTTTTAGGCTCCTTTTGTGGAACCTATGACGAATCACCAACGTCCAAACTTCATCATCATCAGGTTGATCGTCTTTAACTTTGTTATTCTCCAGTAATTCTTCATTTTTGATTCCTTTTAAACTGCATAACTCATCTAGATTGACTGAGCCAAAGGTTATAGGGACTTGGTTCATGCTTGTTTTCTCATCTTCAAGCACGATCTTCTTTTCGCGAGCCAAGTCCATGACTTTGTCCTTGAAGACGAAGCACTTCTCCAGAGGGTGGCTCACAAGTCAATGGTATTTGCAGTAATTTGGGTCATTTGTTTTTCCAGTTTTATTTGGTCGTTTTATCTCTGAAAAATCAATGAGATTTAACTCAAGGAGTTCTTCAAAAATAGCTGGCACATCAGAATCTAGAAATGAGTACTCTTTCTCTTGCATTTCTTTTAGAGTCAAATTTCCACTTGGCTTATCGTGAAAAGAAGTAGATTTCATACTCTACTTATTGCTCACCTTCATCGTGAGCTTCATAGGTGACATGTTGACATTCATAGCTTCTTTGCTTTCAGACTTGGGTACGAACTTGCCCCACTTCCTGACTTTTTGTTTGTTATTCCCTTTGCGAGGTTCATAGATGGGCAGCCTTTCATATCCAGCGGAGGCCATGCTCAACTCCATATCATGGGCATGAGTTGCAAGTTCTTCAAAGCTAGGCTTGATACCTTGCAAGTTGTAGCGCAATCCCTAATGAATGCCTTGGATGCACATCTCTATGCCCGAAGCTTCACTAAGCTTGTCTTTGCAGTTGAGGCTTGCACTCCTTCAACGATTGATAAAGTCGACAACTGGCTCCCCCTTTATTGATGAGTATTTGTAAGTTCTATAATACTCATAGTACGTCTCATACTATAAAAGCGATTGAGAAACTCTTGCTCTAGTTGATCCTAGCTATCGATAGATCAAGCCTCGAGGTCCGTGTACCAGTCAAAAGCATTTTCTTTTAGCGAGGGGACAAACTTCTTGATGAGGTAATCTCCATAAGTCCCAGCATTGTTACACGTCTCCACGAAGTGGGCAATATGTTGTTTTAGGTTACCTTTACCATCAAACTGTTGGAACTTTGGAGGTTGATAGCCAGCAGGCATCTTCAACATATCGACCCTTGCAGTGTACGTCTTTGCATATGTAAGGGAGGATTTGGTAGCAACTTCATATTTGGTCTTAATGTTTCCTTCAATGAACTCCTTCAATTGATCGATTGAAATCATCCCTTCAGATGAGACAGGGATAACCTTAGTGGATGTTGCTAGTCTTGGGGGAGAGTCACTCTTTAGAACCTCTGGGAGCTTGCCGGGTGCATGGGTGGATTCTTCTTCCATCAAGATTCCCACCCCGTCTGTTAGGTTGTCAATTCTAGCCTCTTGATTTTGCATGCATTTGGTCAAGCCATCGATTGCTTCAGTCAAGTTTTCCAACTGCTCCTCCATAATGAAGTGTTTGTCACCATGGCTTGCATGATTGTCGTGGACGATGGAGAGTAGAATGGATTTTCACACAGAATGATCCTTGATTGGCTCACGCTATATGGTGTAAGTGGGGAGGATCCATCACTTGAAGTATCATCATCTTCCTTCACAGCAGAGTGCTTGGATCCGGAGAGGTCAAGCAGAGCAAGAGTTTTCTTGATCTCTTCAGCAACATCGCTTCCTCCTTCAGATGCGTTTGTGGAAGATCTTGCTCCTTTTGAGGATGAAGATCTGAAAACAGGGGTTGATGTGGACGACACTTGGGGTGCTTGTTATCTTAAAGAGCTTGCTTTGCTCCTCGTATCCGAAGCTTCCAAAGGTGACACCGAGGATGCTTTCCACATCAGCATAGAACCTGGAGTTAGCAGCCTTGGTGGAAGTTGAACTGGAGTTTATTTTCTTTGAAGCCATTTCAATGTTCTTGGACTTTGGTGATTGAAAAGTTGAGATGAGAGGTAGAGATTGTCCCACCAGGCGTGCCACAATTTGTAGACAATAAATTTGCATCGAGAAAATAAAATCAAGATCGAAAAATATTGCAACAATCGTAGTATTTTATTTTGAGTGTACAATCTCTGTGAATCCTCTGATTCTTCTTTTCAACAGTAAATAAATTCAAGGGTCTTTGAGCTTGATCTTGAATAAGTAGTTGTCGCCATGAACGATGAACTTGTTCTTGAGCTTTAGCTTGATTGCCAGAACTTGAACTTGATTTGTTCTTCGTTCTTGAGCTTGAACTTGATTTCTTGAAGCTTGAAACTTGTAGAGAAATTTGCGGCGTTTGATCCACGAGCTCTCTCTTACTTCTTGTTATAACTTCTGGTGTCTTTTCTGAGTTATGAAGACCCCCTATTTATAATTGTGGAAGGGAGGAGTCATGATAAGAACAAACTCTTTCCGACCAATCAAATTGAAGTGTGACATGGCCACATTTGATTGGCCAGAACATGTCATTTGCACACGTGGCACGATTTCATTGGCCTTTCAGTGTGATTGGGCATGCCTTGTCAATTTGACACGTGGCATGATCCTATTGGCTCTTCCGTTTGACTTGGCGCGCCACGTCATTTGACCCGTGGCACCAAACTGGGCCTCTAGGAAGATGCCATCTTGGGCTTAATGAAGTGGGCTCATCACTTTAGCCCAATTATATGGGCTAGCCCAATGGATTAAAACTTATTTATTTAATCCATACATCTTTGATTTATATAATTAATCCAATTATATTAGCCCATAATATTTATTTGGACCAATATTATCTTGAATTTAAAATATGATCCGAATTATTTATTGAATTTGAATTCAATAAATTTTACATGCTTACAAGGAGCTCAAAACTTAAATTTCAAGTGATTTGGAGTAGATTTATACTGGATTTGAGTTAAATTTAAGAGGAAGCCCAAGGAAGAAGAAGAACACGTGATGCTCCATTGATAGGATTCATTTGTATAATAGTATATAATATTTTATAAATAGTATATAAAGTGTATAAACACCTCTTATACACTATAATATACAAAGTTGATACATTATTTATAAGTATTTGGTGAATTTCTCGCATTTTCTTCTTCTTCTTCTTCTTCTTCTTCTTCTCCTTCTCCTCCTCCTCCTTCTTCTTCTCATTCTTCTTATACACATATATACATAGTGTATCACGAATATTTTTACTACTATGATTATACATCTTTATACACCTTTATAAAACTATATACATAATGTACTTCTTTGTATAAAAATGTATAACATTGTATAAAAGTGTATAAGTATCTATGATGAACTTTTTATACGATTTTCACTTGCCATTCTTGTATAAAATTAATTCAAATCTCCAGCAAATAACTTCAAATTATGTATACAACCTACTTAGACTATTTCTAATAAGTTCAAACAATACCTACTCCGAATTTCTCACAAACTCATAATCAAATTTTAAAAAGATTAGCATTAAACAAGATGAGATTCTAGATTTCTCGTGTCTGATTTTGCATTTTGTAGTTATGATAGCTATGTATAAACTTGAGAAGAAAGAGAATAAGAACTCACAGATATTTCACGCCTAAAGATACACAAAATAAGCAAACAGATAAAAAATAATTCGGAGAAATATTGTTATGTGAGAAGGCATGAATGGGTGTTGACTGAATATCTCAGTCAATGATTACACTAAAAAAAGGGAACTAATTTTCGTTTTCATTTTTTGTTTGCATATGATACTTTTTTATTAATTAAATTAAATAATTATGGCTGAAAAATGAGGAGAGAGTTACAATACAGGTAGGTAGGTGATGAAAAAAAGATGAGGTTGTTATAGTTAGAGGAAATGGTAAAAGAAAAGATCTTGGCTACACATTTGTAAACTTGTATCTGGGCTAAAATAGTGCAAGGTCTACTTATGAAGTGCGTTATTGTGTAATTTTGTCTAAAGAAATCATCTCCCGACTATCGCAAAGAAGCTTTGAAAAAAAAACTAATTATTCAGCAAGAAAATAATAATTCTAACTACTTAGGTGGCTGAAGTAGCTCTGCTTGAATTATTTGGGGCAAGTGCACAATTAGTCAGTTTTAGGGATGCTATTTAGAGATTAATCTGTACTTATTTTGTCCTGAATTTTGAGCTAAAAATCTTAATTTATGAAAACTCAAGACATTTTTATCCTGAAAATTTGAACTAAAAAATTGAAATTCAAGATGCACCTAACAAATTCTTAAATAGCAATCCTTTAGAATGACTAACTGGTATCATTTTCACAAATTATTTTGGAGTTTTCAGGTGATCTAATGAGCACGATCCACTTTAAAACGTAAAAATTACACGGGGTACCCTATTTGGCCGCCCCTATTTAACCTATACCCATTTTTTTTAAAACTTTTAACTTGTACCCACTTTTTAAATAACTTCAGCCTCCTTTCTCCTCCTTCATTTTCTTCTTCTTATTCTTCTTCTTCTTTCTGAAGATTAGCAATGTCATTAATGTTAATGATTGGCAATGTACTTGTTTGAATGGATTTCAGTTCCTCTTCTCCTTCTTGACTTTGTCTATGCTTCCTCCTCGCCGTGTTGCATATTGCTTTTTGCTGGTGAAACGAGAAAATAATTTTCATTGTACCAAATTAAACACCCATATTGTACGTACCTGATTTGATCTTGTTCAACACACTATAATATTTTTTGTTGGGTATTAATGGATTCTTGAAACTTAGAAACTAAAATAATGAGTATACCAAAGTAGCTTTCTGTCGCAAGAAACATACCCTACAACATGCTGAAGTTAATCGAAGGTTGAGAAGAGCAAGGCTGCAGAGACTAATTAATAAGCTGAAGAGGCCTACAACATGCTGAAGTAAATCAAATATAGAACAAAAAGAGCTGAAGTTCGCCAGTTACAAAATAAAAACTTGGCTCACGAGTTACAAATAAAAACTTCAGCTCTAGAGCTAAAGTTTGCGAGTTACAAAATAAAAATTTCAGCTCTAGAGCTGAAATTCGTCAGTTACAAAGCAAAAATTTCAACTCTAGAGCTGAACTTCAGGTCCGGCTACTAGAATGCTGAAGTTTTGCGTGATTGCCTTTGCTACTTCAGCCCCGTATGTTGAAGTTATGCGAAAAAGCAAGTATGCTTGTAATTTTTTTTGTAAAGTGGGCACAAGTTAAAATGTGACACAAAAAGCAGGTATAGATGCAAATGCCCCTTTAAAACTCAAAATTAGACCAAGCAATGAAGTACCCAAATAGCCCCTTTTGAGGCCATTGTTTATATTTTGTCATGTTTTAAAAAGTTTTGCAAATATAACTATGCATTACCCATTGCGAAGGTAAAGTTTACGCTATAGCTTCCGGACAACATTATATAAAAAATCTTTGTGGTCCGGCCTTGTTCCTGAACTTCATACATAGTGGAAACTTAGTGCACCGAGCTATCTTTTTAATCATCAAAATTTCGTATTTTTTCCAAATTTTATAACCATCAAGTTTAAAATTTTCAGTAACTTTACGGACAATTTTAGATCAAGTTTGGTTTAAAGTCTAAACATAATACTCCATTATTTTGATAGTTCTTCTACAACTATATTGGATCTAAAGTTTCCAGTGAACTTAGCTGAAGAAATACAATTTCTTTTTTCAAAAAATATAAATGACGATTTTAAAAAGGACACTCGATTATATTTTTTGTTATAATTTTGCGGTTTAAAAAAGGGACACTCTCTTAAATTTTTTTGCAAATTGCATGTAGCTAAAGAAAAATAAACAGTTTCCTTAGTGTAACACGTTTCAGAATATGCATTTCTCCGGATTGAGAAAAGGTATTTTCTGCTTTTTGTTAACGTCAATGATTTTATTCATTGGTTATTATCATTACTAACCCAAATTCTACCTTTTTTGTTGTACTAATACTAAATATTATACCTTGTTTGTTGTAATAGTACTAAATGTTACTACAAATAGTGAAGCTATAGTTAGCTGTCATGGGATTTCCCGGGGTTTCTTGAAAATCAAACATTCGAAAATAATTTCATTCCAATATTCACAAAAAGAATGGCATATTTGTTGTTCACAATTTCGCCCCTTCAATTAGCTCAAATGCACCCAATTTATCTCTTTCTCTTCATTCCTCATTCCCTTCATTCTCTTCCCTTCTTTGGGATTCTTCATTCTTTTCCAAATTTTAGAGGTAAGTTCTCTCTTTTGATTTATATTCTCATTTCTATATTCTTGAAATTTGATTATACTTTCCTTGTTTTGACCCTATAGTGTTTTGTTTAATATGTTTTGTAATTGATATTAATTACTTTGCATTTTCGCATTGGTTTTGTAATTACTTAATGTTAGTCTTGTATTTACGCTTCGGTTTCTGATTTGTTTGTACTTGTTGTTGCTCCTTCCTTTATCTTTACTGAGCCGAGGGTCTACTAGATATAGTCTCTCTGCCTTCTTAAAAGTAGGGGTAAGGATTGCATACACACTACCCTCCCCAAACTCCACTTGTGGGATTACATTGGATCTGTTATTGTTGTTGTTGTAAATTTTCTTGTTATGTTAGGTTTTGATATCAGTGTTTTGAGGGTTCTTCGATTTTGGCCCCTATTGATTTATTCCCTGGGCCTCTAAAGCCTGACATATTATAAGATGAGTACTGTGCGGAGATGCAATGTTAAGTTGGATGTGCGGTGATACAAGATTGGATAAGATCATAAACGATCACATCCGTCAGAAGGTACAATTAGCGCATATAGAGGATAAATTGAGAGAATGTAGTTTGAGATGGTATGATCACGTGTTACTTAGGCCTTCAGATGCACCAGTTTTTAAATGTGGAAGCATGACGAATGAAGGTGATAGAGGAAGAGGTAGGCCGAAAATTGCATTGAAATAAGTTACCTCAAAAGATGTAGAATATCTCAGAATCCAGGCAAATCTAGCAAAATATAGGGAACAAAAACAGGAACATGATAGGTGATAACTAGAAGACTAGTTCTTATTAGAACACTCTCAGTGTATTAGTGTGTTAGATAATCTTTAAGTACGGAGAATTAAATATTATGGACCTAAACGGAGCATTCTTGATATTGAGGATTATACAGCCGACCCCAACAAGCTTGGAACTGAGGTATAGTTGTTGCTGAACATGTCCAGCAATGTTGCTTTTGTTGAATACACTTAAAAATGAATTGTTTATTTTGTCTGGCAATAAAGCTTGCTGCTGTCTCATCTTTTATCAGTCATTGCATTTTCTAGAAATTTAATTATCTTGTTTCATCTCAGTTCTCATTAAACTTTGTTGAATTCTGAGCTTGATGGAAGCTTAGATATGAATCATTGCTTTAATTATAATACCATTACAGCGACTTATCCTTATAAGTCCTATAAATTTAGTAGAACCTTGTTTAGTTGATTCTATTGTTGATTGTTTACAGTGTAAGTAGCCACACATGCAAACATCAAAAGAAACCTTTAAGGAAATATTAATTTCCGCTGGTATTAGAGGGAGCAAACGATCTTCGGGTTCTAAGGAAAGCCAATCTACTAAACAGAAGGCCAAAATTCTCCATCCCCCTATTGAAACATTTTGGCAGTTACCTCCAACAAAAGAGCACAAGAAGTCTACCGGATCAAGAACCTTAAAAACCATAATGTCGTTGTCGTTAAAGAAGAGAGTTCAAAAGAGCAAAAGTCTACGGACAATTCTTGAAGGATCACACGAGCCTAAAGATGAACAAATTGTTGACTCGTTTCGTCGGTTGCTTTTTCTTGAGGTTCAGCTGCCAGGCAAACACAGTGACTATCATACACTTTTAAGGTATGTTTTGTGCTGTTAAATTTTATCATGTAGTCAATCCAGTAAAATTTGTAAAGAGCACTGAAACTGAGGTTGCTGTTCCTATTTGTGATATACAGATTTCTTAGAATGAGGGACTATGATCTTACAAAAGCGAAGAATATGTATTTGAACTATCTGAAGTGGCGAGAGGAGTTTCATGTCGATGCACTTTCTGAGGTGAGCTCCATTTATGCTAATAATTTGAAAGTCTGGGTAAGGTTGCGCACAATAGACCCTTGTGGTCCGGACCTTCTCTAGACTCCACGTATAGCGGGAGCTTAGTGCACCAAGCCGTCCTTTACTATTGTTAGTAGACTAATTTTGCGTTTTGCTGGTGAAGTTACTGAATACTCAGTTTCTACTTGTTCAAACACTAATACTGAAGAATTTATGGTTTGGGGAATTTCCTACATTTATTTAAACTTTATCGACAAGTTCCTTTATATTCGATAATCCTTTGGTTTTTTGTAATTGTTGGGGTCGAATCATGCTGCAGGAACTTAACTTTGAGGAATTTAATGAGGTTAAAACGTGTTATCCACATGGATTTCATGGAGTCGATAGATATGGTCGACCAGTTTACATTGAAAGAATTGGAATGGTAAATCTCAATAGGCTCCTTGAAGTAACTAGTATTGAGAGATTTGTGAAATATCATGTGACTGAACAAGAGAAAACATTGAACTGGAGATACCCTGCTTGTTCACTTGCTGCAAAGAAGCATATCGCTTCTACCGTCAGCATCTTGGATGTGAAGGATGTGGTAAAAATCTGCTTGTCTTCCATTTTATCTTTCATTTTTTTGATAAGAATATTTGCACCCTTTTAAACTTGCTACCATGTGACCAGGAGGTCACGGGTTCGAGCCGTGAAAACAACCTCTTGTAGAAATGCAGGGTAAGGCTGTGTAGAGTAGACCCTTGTGATCCGGCTCTTCCCCGGATCCCGCGCATAGCGGGAGCTCAGTACCCGGAATGCCCTTTATTTGCACCCTTTTGTGTGGGATCAAGTGCTAGCCCATGTCTGTACTATATTCTTCAGTTTGAGGCTTGCAGCTCAGCTAACTCGATTTATAGGTGTTGAGTAACAATACTATTTACTAAATCTCAAACAAAACCTTCACCCTTTGGGATCATTGGACATGAATGTATCTTTCCTATCTCAGTACCAATGCATTTTACTTTGCCTTGAATTTTCTCTACCTTGCTGTCAAATGGTATTAACAATTCAGTAAGCCTCATATTATATCTTGTCCTTCTTTTTCAGCTATATGAAGTAAGAAGCACAATATATTGACAACCTATTATCCATGTCATAATCTATTGAATGTTTTGTTTGGATTGGTTTCGTAAGCTATCTTGATAAAACAATTTGATCTTTGTCCACACGTTGAAACAAATTTTCTCAGCATAACCATAAGATGCCTGAGTAGGACTACGGTAAGATTACTTTTTTCATTTTCTTTTATTTTTGTGGTGGCGAATAAAGATGCCAAATTTGGGCACACATAGGAGGTTTAGATCTCTCACATGTCTTATAATTGGGACAAATTTCTGGCATGGCCTATCAAGTCTTCATTCATCAATATATATATCCATGCGATAGTTCCTTAAAGTTGGATTTTTCATGTGAATTGGCAAATAGACTTGTCGGAGATCAGCTTGTGAATATAATTGAATGTACTTTGTCAGTTATAAGAGTTTCATTCAATGAACTTCAGAAAAGTTGGAACTTCTTTGATGGCAACTTACCATGCACAAGTTCAATAAATAAAACTTAGATTCTGCATATTAAAGTTAGAATTCTGCATTGCTGATAGCAAATTGATGCTTAGATTGTTTCCTATAAGCTTAAGAAACCTGTCTTTTTTTGACAGGGAATTTCTAATTTTTCAAAGCCTGCGAGATATCTCTTTCTGGAAATTCAGAAGATTGACAGTCACTATTATCCAGAGGTATGTTAGCATGGTGCAAGTCAAATATACATTCTCGACGATCAAGTTAGACTGTAAAATTCCCTTATGTTTTACTTGAATCTCCGTCGACAGAATAGTATCATTTTCTGATCATTTTAGTCTTAATACTGACCTTAATCTGTACTAAACACAGTTTCATATTCTATGGTTGATCAACTTTTAATAAACTTCCAAAGCTTTCTTTCTTCATGGTTTCTCTTACTAAACTGAAGCTTTTGTTGATTAATCTTTTTCTTAATCATTTACCTTTAATTCCATTTCATATCTTCACTTTTGCAGACGTTGCATCGCCTTTTTATCATTAATGCTGGATCTGGATTTAAGGTCCTGTGGAAAGCAATCAGGACATTTCTTGATCAACGCACCCTAGCAAAGATTCAAGTACTTTCCTTCCCTTTCCTTTAAACCCCCCCCCCCCCCCCCCCCCCCCGATTCCTACCTTNTATACCACAATTACAGGTTCTTGGTTGCAATTACACGAAGACCTTACTTGAAGTTATTGATCCAAGGTAAATATTAAGCAGCTCAACATTTTTCCAATTTATGTTTAGCATGAATGGATGCAATTACGCGTCTGAGGTTGCTGTAGGAGTTCTGATGCATGAAATTGCTTCTGCAGTAACCTTCCAACTTTCTTTGGTGGCGACTGCACATGTTCCGACTATGGAGGTTGCCTCTTTAGCGACAAAGGACCCTGGAATGACCCTGCCGTTACAACTATACTTCAGGTTTAAACCTGTTGCTATGATTCGAATTAAACAAATTACATAGTTTCCAGTTATAGAAGTCACATTTTTTGTAGGCAATGGTTGAAGCTGAAGAGGAGAATGGTAATGATGAAAAGAACGGTTCTGCTACAAAAGATGCCTTTGGTGGTGTTAGTGTAAGCAAAATTGTAGTTTTCTGATAATAAGTGTGACAAAAATCACATAAAAATATCTAGGATTCAAGGGTCTCATCTCGAGCTTCGTAAATGCAACAGGATAATGTACACATTACGGATGTTTATGATGTCACTCCATCAAGAAATGATACGTTTGAGGTAGCAAGACTTACTAGTCAGCCATTTCTACAGAAGATCCTAACACTTCAGAGTGTTGTTAATGACACAAAAGCAGTAAGTTTTTTTTTCATGGTTTTTTTTCCTCTTCTGGTTCTTTCTCTTTGTGGAAATAGCCCCTAGCAGAAATGCAGGGTAAGACTGCGTACAATAGATCCTTGTGGTCCGGCCCTTCCCCGGATGTCGCGCATAGCGGAAGCTTAGTCTATCGGGTTGCCCTGGTTCTTTCTCTTTACTATAGTAAATCTTTACTAGTTTTTGATGGAATATATACCCAGCGGAAGCAATAACAGAATCTTATTCACGTGTAATCTAAACAACTAGCACATATGGAGATTTTCGGATTACCTCTTGAAGCGTAAACACAGCAAATCTATGTCGTTCTCCAGTTCCTCAGTTGAAAAACGCACCAGCAGATTTCCACAGTCTTCTACTGTGTTACCCAAACAATAACCGAAAATAGAGAATTTTGGGTGGGCAAAATTCTAGCAGAAACCACAGTCAGAATCGTGAAAAAAACGTCCAGCCCCTATATCCATATATATAGCTGCGTTTTTTAGGTCAAAATCGTTTTCAAAACCCGTTAGGTTTCCTTCTCCCACTAAGGGACAGTTTCCACGTTTTCTTTTCCACTAAGTAACAGTTTCCACTATTTCCTATTATTTAGGCACAGTAGGGACCATACAATTTAATTAACAAGGCTTCCTATTATGATATTAGTTTCGAAATTCTGAAATTAATTTCCATCATAATAAACTACGAATTATTCCACTAAAAATTCGTAA
>MDKF010939410.1:0-17052 GCA_026770625.1 Nicotiana glauca
TTATGTCAAGCCATATAGGGCCAATTCCGCATTTACAAATTTCCAAGTAACAGATAAACATGCGCAAATCATGCCAAGGTCGACGGCCCGCTCCAAGAGAATGTAAATTGTGCATTGTCGAGGGTCGAGCGGCACGAACCATAGATACATCTATTATCACCGAGACATTCGGCCTGTTCCATAATTAAACACATATCCTGCTCGCGAATCATCCATGTGACGCAGGCACATATCAAGTACATGCTCAATCAGTCAAATAAGAACTTATCGGGGAATATTTTTTCAGATAAAACCAATTCTCCTTTAACAATTTAAGAAATGAAGTTTAATTCTTTTAGAAATTTACTTACTAATTCGATGTGAGTTAAGTAATTCAAGCTACCAATGTATTCACAATTAATCCACATACACATGCTTTTGGGTCCTAACTACCCGGACAATAGCATAATAGTAGCTACTCACGGACTCTCGTCACCTCGTGCGTACGTAGCACCCACAAATAGGAGCACATAACCAATTTAGCTCACCTATGGGGTAGTTTCCCCCTCACAAGATTACAAAGGAGACTCACCTCGCTCCGAAGACTCGTAACCGGCATTCTACATCCTTCCAAAGGCTTGAATCAACGCAAAATGCACCAAAACTAGCCAATGATCACACAAATCCATTAATATATGCTCAACTATACTCCGCAACCCAATTTATAACAATTCCTAACTCCGAATGAAAGGTTGACAAAAATGCCCTCGGGTCCACGTGCCCGGAATCCGAAATTTTTCGAAGATAAACTTTACCCAAGAACTCACGGACTCAAATATATGATTTTCTCTAAATTCCATATCCAAAATCGTGGTCAAAATCCAAGAATATAATTTTCTAGGTTTTCCACCCAAACCTCAATTTTTATACTAATTTCCATGCTAAAATCCATACATAATTAATGTATTTAACTCAAAATAGGTAGGGATAATATACCTTAACATTGATGACAAAAATCTCTTCTTGAAGCTCCCCAAAATCGTCCCAAGCCATGAAAAATATGGTGAGAAATGACCCAAAATCGGGTTTTAAAACATTCTGCCCCAGCCGCTTTCCACACCTGCGGTTCGCAGACCGCTTCTGCGGTTCCGCAGTTGCGGTCCCCAAACCGCATCTGCGGTCTCCTTCCTAGGCTGCCCTTTCCGCTTCTGCGACGCTCCTTCCGCAGATGCGGTCCCACTTCTGCGGAACTTGACCGCATCTGCGGTCCTCGAGCCTCAGGTCCAAAACCGCTTATGCGGTTCACTTTATCGCCTCTGCGGGGCCGTTTCTGCGGTCCCTTTTCCGCAGAAGCGGAAATATAAGATATCAGCAAACTCAGCCTTCCCAAAAATTCTATTTTCGATCTATTAACCTTCCGGAATCCACCCGAGGCCCCCGGGACCCCAACCAATCATATCAACCAATCGCAAAACACATTACGGACCTACTCGAGGCCTCAAATCACATCAAACAACGATAAAACCATGAATTACACCCCGATTCAAGCTTTATGAACTTTGAACTTCTCAACTTCTATTTCCGATGCTTAAACCTATCAAATCACGTCCGATTGACCTCAAATTTTGCACACAAATCATATTTGACATTACGAACCTACTCCCACTTCAGGAATTGGATTTTGAACCCAATATCAAAAAGTCAACCTCCGATCAAACTTCTCAAAAACCTTCAAATTTTTATCTTTAGCCAAATTGCTCCAAAATGACCTACGGACCTCCGAATTCACTTCCGATCGCGCCCTTAAATCCAGAATCACCATACATAGCTATTCACAGTTTCGGAATCCCAAACGGACATCAATAACACTGAAATGCACTTCAAGCCAAACTTATGAAATTTCTTCTAAAATGCTAACTTCCACAATAGGCGCCAAAATGCTCCCGGGTTATCCGAAACCCAATCCGGGCATACGCCCAAGTCCGAAATCATCATACGAACCTGATGGAACCTTCAGATCCCGATTCCAAGGCCGTTTACTTAAAATTCCAACCCTAGTTCATTCTTTCAACTTTAAGCTCCCGAAATAAGAATTCTCTTCTCAAATCAACTCTGGACTTCCCGAAATCAAATTCTGACCATGCGTGTAAGTCGTAATACCTGAAATGAAGCTGTTCATGGCCTCCTACTGCTGAACGGGGCCATAGTACTCAAAACGACTAGTCGGGTCGTTACAAGTAACACATGAGACGACGGGTTGGGTCATCACATCCTCCCCAACTTAAATAATCGCTCGTCCTCGAGCTTACCCAGAGTTGTACTAGAAGCCAACCAATAGCTGAATGACCTTACCAAGCATATACCGGGGGTGATCCCACGTCACCCTATCTCACATAGGTCCGATAATACAACACAGCTGAAATTTCACAGTCTATCTAGGCCATAACCGTATAACCACATTGCACATTCCGAAATCATACACAAAATCATAACCTCACTTCAATATTTAGAATAAACTTAAACCACCTGTGATAAACCATACCTACAACCTCAGGTGGAACCATATGATATACCACATAATCCAAACACTCGAAACGATAAATTCTATCCACAGTAGTTACCCACAACAACCAAAAACCGATAAAAAACCTCTTACTAGCTAAAGCCTTATTCCAACACTTTCATATACTGCCAACGACAAATGAAACACGCTATAAACCGCAACCATTCCTCAGATCAACCATACGTGAAGCCACTTCCTTTTCGACTAATACCACAACAGATTTCCAGACCAGACCTCAATTTCATCCTTCTAACAAGCTGAAATCACATATGTTAGAATTCATTAATGACTCCAATGATTACCTCAAACCCAACACACCACTCTGGTGATATGACACCTCAACACAAGCCTAAGCCACAACTTGCATAATACATGTACCAATGAGAAATAGTATGAACATACTCAAATCATGACAATTGACTCAAACGAAAGAGTAGTACCTCAACCTCATCAGTCCATCACAACACAAGGCTGAGACCCCATCTCACGTAATAGAAATAGAAAACCTGAAGATACCCCAAAAGGTCATAAATCCTCGTAGCCTCGCTACAATGCGCGATCCTATCCAAACATTGTTACATACGAAGCACCTCAAATCGCCATGCTAAATATTAATAGCTTCGCACAATTTTTGATGTCTGAAACCAAAGCAATTCTTTACACCCATGGTGGAACAAATAACATACGACACGCAACCTGATATATCATAACCAATACTCCATTTACCGAGCAACACTCAATTACTCTTCCCGCTCAACTTTCTCTTTGAATCCTCAATAGAACCGCACCACATGTGCCCATATCCAACTAATCATAACATCTCACAGCACAGAAGAGGAACTCATAGATCTCCCCAGATCACTAACAAGCTCAAGAACGATCGAATCAACCTATCCCTCAACAATACAACTCGGGGCCAACCAAGCAAACTCTAAGCTAAATATATAGCCACCTCGGCCTGCCAACGAACTCAATATCAAGAAGCCTGAAGTTGCTCCTCCCACTACTACAACTCCTCCCGGAGCCGTACGATACGGTGCCCGGCACTAAATAAATACCGAGATCCATAATCTCGCCCGACGACACGCCCGGCCACAAGAAACACATCCGAAAAAGTCCCTCAATACCGGAACTGAATAAATGGTAGAAACCTCTGCACTGACATCCGCCACGAAGGCCCATTTAAGAAAAGCAATCCCTTTCCAGCCGTCTGCTAGTCTTTGGAATACAACACTCTGCTAGAACATAATCCGATGCACTCTGCCACGCAACCTGTGGCATTTTCTGACATAACCCATAGCACAATAGTCTAGAATAACCCAACACTGAGACAACCAGTCTACACCCTAATATCGTATCCACAATCTCATATACCAACCAAAGAAAGATCCACTCGGGTCTCCAAATCCCAATATCCATTTAATGGTGCCGATACATACGATCCACAACCTCCACATAGTCTGTACCTGAGAACTCCCAGTCTCCGACTTCATATAGCACACGAATCACTGTACCTGATCCCAAATTCCTCCGTATGAATACATATCACATCTTGAGTACCCAATCATCCCATGAAATATATTCTAAAATTCTCCTGTGCATCAAACACACTCAAATATCAACAGTCGATCCAACAAAAAAATTCCGCAACACTACCGAAGTGCCATCAACTTAATCACATTGCCCTTTTTCTTCAGCATATCCCTTATCAAATCACTATGATTGGCAATACCATTTTCCTTAGTCATATAAGGATCATTCACCCTAATCATCTGAAGATCGATTCTTTAATTACTTACAATTGCCCGCTGCTTAAGAATTTAATGACTTTCCATTATGAACTGAACCGTAACCTTACACATACCAATCCCAATCCTCCACAACATATCGCTTATACCATACCACACTAGTATAACATGAAAACTCCGTCTCCCTTCCTAACCACAAATATCTACGTACTCTACTAGTCAAGAACTCTCCATCAATCCTATCCAGAAGAGAAATCATTACTCATTCCATGCCCTCGTATGCCCATAGACAGTATATACGTCTCTAAACCACGGTAAAACCCAACAAGAACATCTCTGCCAATTCCATTTGTACAAGCTAAACTGTCAGGACTGAATCCTTCTAACTAGGCCCAGCTAAACAAGCTGTCAGAACTCAAGAGCTTTGCTGCAAAATACCTGTACGAACTCATTGCCTCGAACACACACAAAAATTAATCATATCTTTACTATTCCGGTTTGGTCTACCATCAAACTATTCCGTCCATCTAATTTCCCTCCTGATTCATCATCAAATTGATATCTCCACCTCGTTGTAGTGTCACAATGCCTCATTCCAAGCTTACCACACGAGACTCGAACATTAGACCACACTGTCTAAGACCCATAGGATACTGAATACTCTCCCAACTGACCCCAGAAATGCCACATTCCAGAATACCTTATCCCGAAGAGCTTTCTGCGACTCTGAATTTGTTACCATTAGTTTCTAGATACCGATACATAGGATCCCATAAGCAACATAAAAATACCACAAGTCTTGACCTTCCCCAATAAAAATACTATCTCTAACCACATACACAACCTTAACAACCTGATTATCTCATGTAAATCTTGAACACATTAAAACCATTCTCAAGAGTCATTCACTCTTATTCAAATTGCAAATTACCTAACTTAACGAACAGAACCACTCGTGCCTCACTAGCACTCTAACACCGCAGGATATGATCTCATTCTAATACAAACAAACATCTTCCTTCTCTATACACTGTGCATTCTTTATCAACAACAGCTCAAGACATCCTATTATTTCCTCACATCTATGAAGCACCATATAACCTTTATCAAAATTTTGCTTCACTCGTGCCATCCTCGGCTCATTTTCTGCAACCAGGACTGATCCGCCAGCATACCTCGAAGTGGAAGCAACATAGAACATAACCGTGCGATCAGCTAATCAACAACAACCTCCCCCAACTTGGCTCGAAGACATCTATCAGGACATATTTAATAACCCATAATACTTTTACTCTAATGATGCCACAATATTATAGTGAGATTAAACTCAAATCATCTACTAGATTATGAAAACACAGATCATCTGGTACTGAAATCCTCTGCAAACATCGCATTCATCCCCACATCAGCTGAGTCCACTCTCTTAAGCAACCCAAATTTTCAAATTACAACACGTACCTTTCAATTACACATGGGATCTTCTAACGGACACGTAAGGATCATACCACTCAAGAGCACTCCGCAGGAGATAACCCACCTGATTCACCTCAATTTAGTATTTCAGCACACTTCCCACCGTCATACACATAATACAACCAATTTAGTCTTTCTGGGTCTGAACTCATGCCGCGACAAGTATTGCACTCTACTTTCCAACTAGGAGATATGAGAATATTCTCCACGCCCTATAACTCGGGGCTACACAACAACTCACATTAGAAAATGAACACTTAACAGTTCATCTATTATCCAGCAGACTCCTTCGTCACTACCAAGTTATTTGAACACACCTCGCAGCACTAACATACTCACCATGGGTATCCAACCCCCATTCCGGCTAATAAGGGCAATACCAAACACATAAGTTCAAAACATTTGCTCATATAATCAGCACCTCGGTGCTCAAGCCATAGGCAAATATCTGGCCTCAAGTCCTCCAGACTGGCCCAATATCAAACTCACGGAGATCACATCTCGTCCCTTGATCTCGAAATCACAAGCCATCAAGGCACATACAATACTGAGCGCTCACGTGCGCATGCAGACGTGTGAAAGGAATTTCAAGAGTTATACCTCAGGCTGAATCAAGTACGCACGATAAGAATTCCAAGAAAGTGAAGTTTTCCTAAAGGTTCTGCAACCTCTCAAGGAAAATACAGCTGTCTCTGTACCGATCCGCGAGACTTTGCTAAACCTGCTCATGACTCGTGAGACCTAGTAACCTAGGCTCTGATACCAACTTGTCACGACCCAATTTCCAAACTCGGTCGTGATGGCGCCTCTCGTGAAGACAAGGCCAGCCAACAGAACAACGACACCCTTTTCAATTCTATTAAACATAAATGAATAGATAAATACAACTTAATAAAAATAATAATCGATATCTACAACCCAACACAACTCGATCGGGGTGTCACAATTAACGAGCATCTAAAGAAGACTGAACACAACTACTAGGCCAATAATGACATACAAAATAAAATATGGGATCAAAAGATGAAGTCTGGTGCTGCCAACGCTGGCGGTCACCTTGCCCAATTACAGTAGTGATACCTTCAATCAGCTATTAACCCGCTGCCGGGTAAATAATACCTGTAACTGCATGCGAGGTGCAGGGAGTAAAGTGAGTACTCCAACTCAATGAGTAATAAGAGTAAATAATAACTGAGCAGTAAGAAAACACGTAAAGCACTTCATCATGCTATATAGGGCAGTGCAACCCTTTGAGAAAACAGTAAAACCGTGAAAATCCTTTAGAAGGATCTGGTTCAGTTAAAAACCTCTTTTGAAAATATCCTTTTCCAACAGTCAAGCATATGAATACGTTATTAGATAGTGCAAGTAAGCACATAAGTCAGCCCCTCAGGCAGAACACTCCACCAACAAATAACACCAGGGAATCTGGTAAACAATGCACGAAGTAGCATGGATGCCAATGAAATGAGAGTGCAGAATGTCATGACACGTAATACAAACAGGAACCAATGCATGAATGCAATGTAATGCACATGAACGTTGCGGTGCACAGGCCGATCCGTTTGGGTACCCGCGCTCACTGAGGACATTCAGACTCCGGAGGGGCTCCTACTGCCCAAGCGCAGTATCAATATCACACCGATGTGGCGTGCAGCCCGATCCATCCTCAGTCCAGAATATGCATGTGAGCCACTAGGGCGATGTCAAGTAATAGTTCTCAGCTCCAAACGTTAGAAATGTAGTTTAAGTTTTAACACCTTAGAAGTATGACTAGACATTTCAAAACAGTATTTAACTCAGGACTAAAATCATTTAACATGCCAAGTATCATGAAAACAGTGATAATAAACCCTAAAGGATTCAATCAGTTGGCACGAGGTCCAATTACGACAATTAATCCATTACTATAAGGATATCAACTAAGCTTCAATCAATTAGGTAATTATTTTATTTCGGGACGGAACAAGTCACAATCCCCAACGGTGCTCTATCCCACGCCTGTTATCAGGCATGCAAGTCACCTCAATACAACACTATAATGTGCAAACTCGGGGTTTCAAACCCTCAGGATATCATTTACAAGTATTACTCACCTCGAACTGGTGAAATCTCTAGCTCGTGATGCCTTTTCCCCTCAACTCGGCCTCCACGCGCATTGAATCTAATCAAAATCAGAGTGAATACATTACAATATGCCAAGGGAACAATACCCAATCGAAAATAATCAAAATATAGCAAAATCTCGAAACTAGCAAAACCCGAGCCTCGGGACCACTTCTCGAAAAATTACAAAACTCACATTACCGAATTCCTCATCTCGCCACGAGTCCATACATACCAAGAACTCCCAAATCCGAGCTCAAATGACCTATCAAATCCCAATTTGAAATATCAAAAACTCAAGACCTAGCTTTACCCCTTTTAATGAATTTCAACCAATTTTAATGTTAAATCTAACATAATCTCGTGTATTTAGGCCAATGAACTTACCTCTAATCATTCCTCCTTGAATCCCTCTTCAAAATTGCCTCAAAGCTCGCTAAAAAATGGTGGAAAATATCCCAAGCTCGCGGATGAAATACTAAATAAAAACCCCCTTCTGAAAAGCTTTTTCCACTTTTACGGTCCTTTTTGTCTCCTCTGCGACACAGCTTTTGCGGTTACTTATCCGCTTTTGCGGTTCCTCAACTTTTCCCCAAGACTGCTTCTACGGTCAACCAATCGTGTAATTGGGTCCGCTTCTGCGGAAAAATCACCCAGGCCCATTTTTCGCTTGTACAGGCCCACTCTCGCTTCTGTGGGACCGCTTCTGCGGTTCAGTTCCGCAAAAGCGGAAATACGATATACCAGATCCTTCAGCAGCCTTTAAACTCTAAATTTCATCCCGTTGACCATCCGAAATCACCCCGAGGCCCCCGGGACCTCAGCCAAAGGCACCAACATATCCCAAAATATCATACGAACTTGTTCCAATTTTTAAAACACATCAAACAACACTAAAACCATAAAATCACATCGGATTCAAGCCTATGTTTTTTAAAAACTTCCGAAATATACTTTCAATCAAAAACCCGACCAAACCACGTCCGAATGACATGAAATTTTTCACACACATCACAAATCACATATCGAAGCTACAGCAACTCTCGAAATTCCATTCCGACCCTCGGATCAAAATCTCACCTATCATCCAAAATTCGCCAAAATATTAACTTCGCCAATTCAAGCCTAATTCTACACCGGACCTCTAGAATCAATTCTGATCGCACTCCTAAGTCACAAATTACCTCCCGAAGCTAATCGAATTGCCAAAAATCACATCCGAGCCCTCTAACTCATAAGTCAACGTCCGGTTGACTTTTCCAACTTAAGCCTTCCTTAAAGAGACTAAGTGCCTAATTTCTTATCAAAACCAATCCAAATCAACTCTCACACACCACATACCGATAATGAGATATTAAGAAGTAATAAACAGGAAAAAAGGAGCAGTAATACATGAGACGACGGGTCGGGTGGTCACAAGTCAGCTCCACATAAGCCCCACGTCAGTGCCACATAGGCGCCAACGGTCCAAAACACATGCCAAGCACACACCTAGCACAACCTTCACACACATCCCACTCCTCTGTCCACGTGGCGACATCTGTACCGAATATTTTAAATCAACGGTTAGGATCAAATCTTCTAGAAAACTCTAAAATATCACCATTTATTCACTTTCCTTTTATTATTTTAATTTTACAATTTAATTTCAGCCATAGATTCATCTAATCTAATGGTCAGAATTCCTACCATCATAATATCTTTTCCTAACCCTAGTTTCTATTCTCTCTCTCCTTTATAGATGCTTGTTTCTCCCTTTCCTTTTCTTCACAAAATTCCATTTTCATGGATGCCATGGACAGACTTTGCCTACTCTGTTTCGAGTAAAAATCATATTTCTCTGCATCCTTCTTGACGTATTCCATCAGTCAAGGATGCTTTTCTTTCCTCTTCTATGTTTGGGCAACTGGTGAATCTCAAAATTCACACGAAACTCACCATTTAGGGAAAGGTCTGAAAATTCACGCGAATACTTCAACGTTTGGATTAGAACGACTCTCTTTGGACATAAATTCGAAATCTGAAATTTTAGACTCCCGCTCAAGGGCTCGAACCCTAGAATTTTCTCCTATAAATACTATTGTTCTTTACAAGTGAAGGAAGGCTCTGAGCCGCGCTTTCACCCCATAAACAGAAGGTTGGCTGCCCCCTTTCTATCTCCATTTACCCCCTAAAAACCCTATGCGAGCAGTGATCTTCTTGCTCCTGGTCGGAAGGTCGAATAGCCCTTGCCAAACGCCTCAGTTCACTGCTCTAAAGCAGGTCCGTGATTTCTCTTTTTCTTTTCGATTCAGAATTTTAAATGTGTTCATACTCTGTGCGTGTTGTGAAATAATTTTAGCTTCTCATTAAATTCCAGTATGTCGCTTGTTAACTTCCGTTAAGTTGTTATCTCAAGCCATATATTTAAGAAAATCATAATCTAGCCGTCGTCACATTAGGAAGGCATGTGTAGGATTCTTCTTTATCTGCTCAAAGAAGACTTATTACTATTTATCATATGGAGCATAATGTTTTGGTCATTCAAAATAAATGTGTTGTTTATGGTTTTAATTAAAATTTCTTTAAAAATTTCATACCAACAATGTGTTTACAAGCATTTTAAGAACTGAGTTTATGTATAGTTTTGGAGACCACGCCTATAGAATATTTAGTTGATTCTCCTTTACATGATTTGAGTAGAAACAACCTGGATCTTTTAAACATTATTCCATAAAATGTTTGCTAATGAGCATAGTTAAGTACTCATTCTTCAACTTTTACTTTGAATAATTAGAAGGAAAAAATAACTTTAAGCTTACTGCTACTTTGGTTTAAGTATCAATGTGTCGAAAAAGCATGATCTAAGAAGATTAACCAACAATATGTTTAGTTGATTGATCCCTTTATTTGGTAAGGATCTTTTTAAGGATTGTTCTTTGTCTACTTACCATGAATATAGGAATCTGCCATGGCTTGACTGATTTTGATGTAGTTCTAGATTTGTGTGCTAAAATATAAAAAAAAAACAATGAATTTTAGCCTATTAATTTTGTTAATCACAAGGGATATGGTTATAATAGTATTTCTTTACAAATGGTCTAATATCATAAAGCCTTTGTCAAGCTTAAACAATAAGCTAGAACCATTTTATATATACACAAGTCAAACCCGGAGTCATGGAGCCATCACATTACATGTCTTCCTTAAATACATCGGATAGCTAGAAAAAACAAGCGAAACGCTTGGGGGCGCCTATGGCGTCCCTTCTTTAAATTCTTTTGTCATTCATTTTATTCTAACATGTATAATATTGCTTTTTTATTTGGGTTATCTTTTTTAAGTGTGAATTTAATCATCCAGACTCTTTGATTTAGTACTGATGTCACATAAAACATGACAGATAGAATAAGGGATCTAACAATTTCTTCACATATTTACCATTAGCGTATACATTTTCTAGTAAGCTTATTACTGTATTTTAAACACATATTTAGAAGTCACTTTATTAAAGTTGGCGCTTTCGGAAAGCTAATTGTTAGGCTCGTTTCA
This sequence comes from Nicotiana glauca, assembly GCA_026770625.1. Classification (NCBI taxonomy): domain Eukaryota; kingdom Viridiplantae; phylum Streptophyta; class Magnoliopsida; order Solanales; family Solanaceae; genus Nicotiana; species Nicotiana glauca. Next base: position 11,401 of record MDKF010939410.1, read on the forward strand.
ATATTGCTAAATTGGAGTTTTCCTTATAAATGAGGTAAACCATATAAGTCTTTCTAGGAACCAATTTGTAGTGGTTTAATTTCTTGAGTGATTTTAGATTTGATACTCTCTTACTATTAGTTTATTTCTTTCAAAATTTAAACGATTGTTACTTTAAAGATATAAACCCTTTTTTGTAGTTTCATATGGAAAAACTTTTCTTAAAATATAAGAGGTAAATTCCAAACTGTTTATTCGTTTGAATTTGAAATGCATGAAAGTAATTTTCTTTCTCAATTATAAAAAGACTCATTTCTTTCTTCCTAACTTCATTACACACGTATTTTTAATTCAATTGACAAACGTTTTTAAAATACACACGTGTTGCTACTTAGATTAATTACCCTAAGTTTGGCCGGTTAACCATAATTAACGGATCATATAGGGTGCCTTAATAACCTTCCCTATAGGATTAATTAGAACCCTTACTCATAATCTTAAGGTTAAGTAGACCATAAAATAGAGTAAATTTAAAGCATTACTTAGCTAAATTTGGTGTCCTAATTCACCGTTAAAATAATTAGGTGGCGACTCTCTTTAATTAATTAAACCCGCAGAATTACCCAATATGTTATACTCTAGTTTGATTCGTGTTAAAATGGGGTATAACAGGATGGCGACTCTGCTGGGGATACTACCTTCTAAACCACAACAAACTTAGGTTAATAATAAAAATTAATTTGTGTATTTTTGATTGTTATGATGCTTATTTGAATTGCCGTTATATGATAAACTGTATTGTTCATCTATTATTATTGCTTTATATATATTGTCATTCTCATTTCACTTCCTCCACTTTTGGAAAATTCACACAAAGCACACACCTAGCGGTTACGCGATTTGCGGCCGTGCACTACTAAAAACACCTTTTAGGAAAAAGTTCGTGGGTAAGTCGATCAATGTGCAGTCGACGGTCACGGGCTTTCCACTCTCAAGTTGTCCACTTGGGAGCAGACCAGTCTAGAAAACCCACTCTTAGTGTAACAACCCGACCCGTCGTCTCATGTGTTACTACTCCGTTTTTCCCGTTTATTGCTTACTAATATTTCATTATCGGTATGCGGTGTGTGAGAGTTGATTTGGATTGGTTTTGATAAGAAATGAGGTACTTAGTCTCTTTAAGGAAGGCTTAAGTTGGAAAAGTCAACCGAACATTGACTTATGAGTTAGAGGTCTCGGATGTGATTTTCGGTGATTCGGTTAGCTTCGGGAGGTGATTTGTGACTTTGGAGTGCGATTGGAATCGATTTTGGAGGTCCGGTGTAGAATTAGACTTGAATTGGCAAAGTTAGTATGTTGGCGAATTCCGGTTGATAGGTGAGATTTTGATCCAAGGGTCGGTATGGATCCCGAGAGTTGCTGTAGCTTCGATATGTGATTTGTGATGTGTGTCCAAAATTTTAAGTCATTCGGACGTCGTTTGGTTGGATTTTTTATCAAATGTGTTTTTCGAAAATTTGGAAGAAACTTAGGCTTGAATCCGTGGTGAATTGATGATTTTGGTGTTGTTTGACGTGTTTTGATAATTGGAACAAATTTGGATAATGTATTAAGACATATTTGTGTTTTTGGTAGAGGTCCCGGGGGCCTCGGGGTGGTTTCGGATGGCCAACAGGGTGAATTTTGGACTTGTGTGATTGCTGATGGTTCTGATACCTGGTATTTCCGCATCTGCGGAAAAGGGACCGCAGAAGCGATTCTGCAGATGCAGTGGAAGGGGTCGCAGAAGTGGTCCTTGAGGGCTTGGCATTTTCCGCAGGAGCGGAAGGCTGTCCGCAAAAGCGGTCACCGCAGATGCGGTTTTGGACAGCAGAAGCGGATCTGGCGGCTTAAGTGACTTATGCAGAAGCGGAATGTTTTCCGCAAAAGCGATAACTGCAGAAGCGGTTTTTGTGCCGCAAAAGCAAAAATGACTGGGCAGAACATATTAAGTCTTCTTCGCGAATTTTTTTAAGGAAACAAACATTTTGGACTTCGGACTAAGGAGGTTTTGGGCGATTATTGAAGAGGGTTTCGAGGGCTTTCATCAGGTATGGATTCTTGGACCTAGATTATGTTATTATGGTACAAAAACATGGGTTAACACTGAAAATCCAAGGAAATAAAGGTTAAAAATAGAGATTAGGGCTTGAAACTTAAAAGAGTTTAAACTAGTGATTTGAGGGGTCAAATGGACTCCGATTCTTGTGAATTTGATATGTATAGAATCGTGGCGAGATAAGGATCGTATTGATGTAAAATTTTTTGGATTTCGAGAAGTGGGACCGGGGCTCGGGTTTTGCTAGTTTCGAGATTTTTGCTATTTCTCAATTGTTTTCGATTGGGTATTGTTCCCTTAGCATATTGTGATGTATTCGCTATTTTTTTGGTTAGATATGACGTGCGTGGAGGTCTATTTGAGGGGCAAAGGCGTCGCGAGCTAGAGATTTCACCGGTTCGAGGTGAGTAATACTTGTAAATGATATCCTGAGGGTTTGAAATCCCGGATTTGCACATCATAGTGCTGTATTGAGGTGACTTGCACACCGGATATGAGCGTGGGGTAGAGCACCATTGGGGATTGTGATTTGGTCCGTCCCGATTGTTGATTTTACCATGTATTTGACTGAAACTACTTGTATCATCATACTATGGGCTGACTGCCATGTTTGGGCTTCGTGCCAACTATGTGAATCCTTTGGGGATTGATATTACTGTTTTAGCATATCTTGCATATCATTTGATTTCAGTCCAAGGTTTTAAATATTGTTTTGCAACTCAGTTATACTTCTAAGTTTTGAAAACTCAAATGATATTTTAAATGATGTTTCGGGCTAAGAACTACTGTTTTACAAATGCCCAAGGGGCTTATGTTGATTTTTGGACTGAGCATGGATCGGGATGCGCGCCGCAGCAGTAATTTTGAAACAGTGATAACAATGACACTGTATGATGTGACTTGAAACAGTGGTAACAATGACACTGTATGTTGTAAATTGGTCAGGTAACAATGACTGACCGGTCAGGTAACAATGACTGGCCAGGAATTAATTGATGCCACGAGATGGCTTGATATTGTGCTTGGGCTGTGGAGCCCCTCCAGAGTCTGTACATACCCCAGTGAGTACCATCGACGTTAAATGGATCGGGCTGCACGCCGCAGCGGGTACCAGAGTGTACCGTTTTATGCATTGCATTGCACTCATGCATTTGTTCTTATTTTGTAATGTTTGTCATGACATTCAACACTCTCATATCATTGGCATCCATGCTACTTCTTGCACTGTTTACCAGATACCCTGGTGTTATTTGTTAATGGAGTGCTGTGCCCAAGGGGCTGACTTGCGTGCGGACTTGCACTATCTGATTGTGCCTTCATTTGCTTAACTGTTGAAAAAGATATTTTCAAAAGAGGTTTTAACTGAGCCTAGATATTTTCTAAAGCATTTCACGGTTTACTGATTTCTCAAAGGATTGCACTGTTCTTTATAGCATGATGGGGTGCCTTACGTGATTTCTGTTGCTCAGTTATTTTTTACTCTTATTACTCACTGAGTTGGAGTACTCACTTTACTCCCTGCACCTCGCATGCAGTTGCAGGTATTGTTCACCCGGTAGCGGGTTAATAGCGGATTTAAGGTATTACTATTGTAGCTGAGCTAGGTGACCGCCAGCGTTCGCGGCACCGGACTTTATCTTTTGAACTCCAGATTTTATTTTGTATATATTATTGGCCTTGTAGTGGTGTTCAGTCTTCTTTAGATGCTCGTGACTTGTGACACCCCGATTTCTGGCTGAGTCGGGATGGTTTCCCTGTTTTATCACATTTATTCCGCACTTATGACTATATTATCCATGTTTTAGACTTATTCATGCTAAGTAACTGTTAAAAGAGGTATTGATGTTTTGTTGGTTGGCCTTGTCTTCACGAGAGGCACCATCACGACCATGTTCGGGAATTGGGTCGTGACAAGTTGGTATCAGAGCCTAGGTTACTAGGTCTCACGAGTCATGAGCAGGTTTAGTAAAGTCTCGCGGAGCTGTACGGGGACGCCTGTATTTCTCCTCGGGAGGCTGCAGAACCTTTAGGACAACTTCCCATCTTTGGAATTCTTATCGTGCGTACTTGATTCAGCTTGAGATATAACTCTTAAAATTCCTTCCACACGTCGGTATGCGCACTTGAGCGCTCGGTGTTATATGTGCCTTGATGGCTTGTGATTCCCCGATCGAGGGGCGAGATGTGATCTTTGTGAGTTTGCTGTTGGGCCAGTCTGGAGGACTTGAGGCCGGATCTTTGCCATGGTTTGAGCACCAAGGTACTGATTGTGTGAGCAAGTGTTTTGAACTTATATGTTCGGTATTGTCCCTATTAGCCGGAATGGCGATTTGGTATCCATGTGATGAGTATGTTAGTACAGTGAGATGTATCTATATGACTTGGTAGTGATGAAGAAGTCTGCTGGATAATAGATGAACTGTTAAGTGTTCGATTTCTATTATGATTTGAGGTGTAGCCCGAGTTATGGGTGCGTGAAGAATATTTTTGTGTCTCCTAGTTGGGGAGTGTAGTGCATTTCATGTGGCGGTATGAGTTCAGACCCAGGAAGACTAAATGACTGTGTAATGTGTATGTCGGTGGAAGGTATGCAGAAATGTTAATTGAGGCGAAGCAGGTGGGTTATCTCCTACGGAGTTTTCTTAAGTGGTACAATTCTTATGTATATTGTTAGAAGATCTCATGTGTAATTGAAGGGTACGTGTTGAAATTTGATAAATTCGGGTCGCTCTAGAGGGTGGACTCAACTGATGTGGGAATGGATGCGAGGTTTGCCGAGGATTTCAGTACTAGATGATCTGTGTTTTCACAAACTTGTAGATGAATTGAGTTTAATCTCACTATGGCATTGTGGTTTCATTAGAGTAAAAGTGTTATGAGTTGTTGAGTATGCCCTGATATATGGCTTCGAGCCAAGTTGGGGAAGTTGCTGTTGATTAGCTGATTGCACGGGCATGTGCTATGTTGGCTTCAGTTGTAGCGTGCGGGTGAGCCGGCTATGGCTAGAGTAAAAGAAATTTTTTGACAAAGGTTATATGGTGCTTCGTAGATGTGAGAAAATAATAGGATGTCTTGAGCTGTTGTTGATAAAGAATGCTCAGTGTATAGAGAAGAAAGATGGTTGTTTGTACTAGAATAAGATCTTATCCTGCGGTATCAGGGTGCTAATAAGACACGAGTGGTTCTGTTCGTTAAGTCAGGTAATTTGCCGTTGAATAAGAGAGAAGGACTCTCGAGAATGGTTTTATTGAATTCCAAGATTCTACATGTAATAATCAGGTGTCTTAAGGTGGTATATGTGGCTAGAGACTGTGTTTCCATTAGGAAAGGATCAAGACTTGTGATATTTTATGATAATTATGGGATTCTATGCATCAATATCAGGAAAATAAAGGTAACAGATTTAGATTCACAGGAAGTTCTTCATAGTAGGTTATTTTGGGAATATGGTGTTTCTGGGAACATTTGAGCGAATATTCAGCGGCTTATGGGTCTTAGATAGTGTGGTCTCGTGCTTGGGTCTTGTGTGGTAAGCCTGGGTTGAGGCATTGTGGTGCTACAGCAAGAAGGAATGT